>JAOTOM010002758.1:0-117224 GCA_034440615.1 Ashinkailepas kermadecensis | reverse complement strand
AAAGGAGGCCCCTATGACGAAAGGAGGCCCCCATGACGTAAAGGAGGCCCCAAGACGTAGAACAGAGATTAGGAGGAGGCCCCCAGGAAGAAAAGGGAGGCCCCCCAGGACGAAAAAGGATGCCCCAGGACAAAAGGAGGCCCCAATACGTAGAACAGAGGTTGGGAGCAGGCCCCCAGGACGAAAAGGAGGCCCCAGGACGAAAGGAATGCACCCAAGGACAAAAAGGAGGCCCCCAAGACGTGGAACAGATATTGGGATGAGGTCCCCAGGACGAAAAGGAGGCCCCCAGGACGAAAAGGATGCCCCAGGACGCAAAGGAGGCACCCAAAACGTAGAACAGAGATTGGGAGGAGGCCCCCCATGACTAAAAGGAGGCCCCCAGGACGAAAGGAGGCCCCAGAACGAAAGGGATGCACCCAGAACGAAAAGGAGGCCCCCAAGACGAAAAGGAGGCCCCTAAGACGTAGAACAGAGATTGGGAGGTGGCCCTCATGACGAAAAGGAGGCCCCCAAGACGAAAAGGAGATCCCCAGGACGAAAGGAGGCCCCCAGGACTAAAAGGAGGCCACCAGGACGAAAGGATGCCCCCATGACGCAAAGGAGGCCCCCAAGACGTAGAACACAGATTGGGAGGAGGCCCCCAGGACTAAAAGGAGGCCCCCAGGACGAAAAGGAGGCCCCCAGAACGAAAAAGGATGCCCAAGGACGAAAAAGAGGCCCCCAAGACGTAGAACAGAGATTGAGAGGAGGCCCCCAGGACGAAAAGGAGGCCCCCAGGACGAAAAGGAGGTCCCCAGGACGAAAAGGAAGCCCCAAGACGCAGAACAGAGATTTGGAGGAGGCCCCCAGGACGAAAGGGGGCACTCAGAACGAAAAGGATGCCCCCAGGACGAAAAGGAGGCCTCCTGGACGAAAAGTATGCACCCAAGGACGAAAAGGATGCTCTCAAGACGTAGAACAGGGATTGGGATGAGGTCCCCAGGACGAAAAGGAGGCACCCAGGACGAAAAGGAGGCCCCAAGACGTAGAACAGAGATTGTGAGGTGGCCCCTGGGACGAAAAGGAGGCCCCCAGGACGAAAAGGATGCCCCCAGGACGCAAAGGAAGCACCCAAGACGTAGAACAGAGATTGGGAGGAGGCCCCTGGACGAAAAGGAGGCCCCTAAGACGTAGAACAGAGATTGGGAGGTGGCCCCCATGACGAAAAGGAGGCCCCCAGGACGAAAAGGAGGCCCCCAGGACGAAAAGGATGCCCCCAGGACGCAAAGGAAGCACCCAAGACGTAGAACAGAGATTGGGAGGGGGCCCGCAGGACTAAAAAGGAGGCCCCAGGACGAAAAAGAGGCCCCCAGAACGAAAAGGATGCACCTAAGGACGAAAAGGAGTCCCCTAAGACGTAGAACAGAGATTGGGAGGTAGCCCCCAGGATGAAAAAGGAGGCCCCAGGACGAAAAGGAGGCCCCAGTACGAAAAGGAGGCCCTCGGGACGGAAAGGATGCCACCGATACGGGCAAGAAGCCACCCAGGTTAGACGAAAAGGCTTCCGATGGGTGGCAGGATAGTCTTAATTTGGAAAACGAGGCCCCCAAGACGGAAGAGGATGCCCCTGCAATATAAAATTAGGACAAGATAGGGGAGATTTCTCCGGACGCAATAGGGGCCCCAAGACGGGTAAGAAGGTCTCCGCAGGCATGAGAGAAGGCCACTGAGACCAGCCAGATGAGGCCCATATTTTGGAAGAGGAGGACCCTAGAAGAGAAAATCTAGGACTAGGACGCAAAAGCACCCTGCTAAGAGGATAATGAGGCTCCAAACACAGATAAGGAGGCCCCCATGACGTGAGAGGAGGCCCCTAATTTAAAAAGGAGTCACCTAGGAGAGGGTAGGAGTCCCCAGAAATCAAGAGAGTGTCAAAAATGGCACGGAGGAAACCAGGATTGCAAAGGAGGCCTCAACACCGGAAAGGAGGCCACAGAATATGAGAGGAGGCCCTAAGACGGAAAAGGAAGCCAGTGGATATGAGATGAGGTTTCCGGAGACGCAAACGCAGGCCCCAAACAGGTGAGGTTCCACCGAGATAGAAAAGGACGATCCAGAGACGTGGCAAGAGGCACATAATTGGGAAGAGAACGACACAAGATTGGAATTGAGACCCCATGATGAACGAGGAGGCCCCTAAAATAGGAGAGAAAGGCCATTGGATAAGAGAAATGGCTCCCAGGCGGAAAAGAAGGCTCGAAGACGGCTAAGAAGGTCCCCGGGAAATAACAAGGCCAATAAGATAGTAAAGGTTGCCAGTAATTTGGCAGAGGAGGCGTCTGGAAGAGAAGAGGAGTCCACCAGGAGATAAGAGACCACCCCTAAGATGGGTAAAGATCGAATCCACACGCAGAGCAGGAGGCCCCAAGACGTGAGAGGAGGCCCCTAATTTGAAAAAGAAGGCCTCTAGAAGAGAAATGAGGCATCTGCCGGACTGGAGAGGAGTCCCTCAAGAAGGAGTAGGTCTCCAGGACCAAATGAGACCCCGAAAACCGGATAGAGTTCCCAGGAAATGAGAGGAGGCCCTTAAGATGGGAGTGGTAGCAGGTATGGAAGAGGTGAGGTTTCCAAAATTGAAGGTCCCTCAAAACGGGTAAGGCTTTGCCATGATAAAGGAAGAGGCCCACGAGGCGTGGCAGGAGGCCCCTAATTTGGCAGAGAATGCCCCTCGAAGATGAGATGAAGCCCCATGCCTTGTTAAAGGGTCCCCAGAATGCAAGAGGAAGCCCTCCAAGACGGGAGAGGACCATTGAATATGGAGGAGGGTAGGACACACAAGGAGACGTCGAAAACCAGTAAAAAGGCTCTAGGAAATGAGACGAGACCCTTAAGACGCGACAGGAGGCCTATAATTTAAGAAAGAAAGAAAGAAACCATTAAGAAATAGTAGGAGTCGTGTCTGGGTACTTTAAAATCACGATATGGGCCCCAAAAGATCCGGCGGGGCTCCCGCAAATTATGCTGAGCCTGGGGTACCAAAAATTCACGCCCGGACCACCACAATCATGCCAGGGGCACGACAGGTTGTACCGTGCCCCAACAGTCTGATTGGGACCAAAACAAATGAAGCCGGAGCAACGAAAAACAATCCGGACATGGATAATAACTTTGAGGGCGCAACAATGACGCCAAAAGCACCCAAAGCGCATTGGACCCCCAAACAGTGTCGAGGCCGCTATAGGTCGCGCTAGGGATCCAAGAGAATGACGTCGGGGCCCAAAAGATCACATTGGACTCAAAAAGTCGCGTCGCAGCCCTTGAAAATCACACTGGAGGCCCAGAAGGTCGCACCGGGGCCCCAAAAGTTGCAGCTGCCCCAAAAATCAATCCTTAATCGGAATGTCACTCTGGGACAAAAAAACTCCTTCAGTGGCCGCAGTGCTATATCAAAGGGCAAATGCCCCCTCCATCCTGAGAGGGATAAGCTCCCAAGAATCGTGCCGGGGCCTCAAAATCGCGCTGGGACCACCAAAATTCGCGTCGGTCCACCAGAATTCGCGTATGGGTCTCCAAATAAATACGGCGAGCCCCGGAAAACTCGCTCCGAGGCCCGAAAAATTGCAACAGGAACAGCCAAAATCGCGTTGGGGCCACAGCTAAATACAACGCGTCCCACAAACTCGAACCAGGCACCTCAAATATCGCACTCGGGACCCACAATCCCCATCGGTAGTCCCGTAGAGGCTCTCAAAAATTGGCGTCTTGGGCCACACGTAAGCACAGTGTAACCACAAACACCGGATCGGTATCCGAAAAAATCAAGCTGGAGCCCTCCAAAATAAGGAGGGATTCCAACAACTAAATGCCCAGGTTAAAAAAATGGCTCTGGAGCACCGAACATGTTATCAGATGCCTTCACAAATTGCATACGGCACCGAAAAACAAACCGGATCTCGAACAATCGAGGTGGGATACAAAAACATGGCGCCAAGGGCTCGAGAAATCAGGCCGGGATTCGGACTTTTAAAAATCAGAAAGGCTTCACAAACATCGTATTGAGCCCAGAAAACTGGGGTTGGGTCTCCGGAACCACGCGCCTGGGCGCGATAAGCCTCTCTGGGACCTAGAAACATCGTACCGGAGCCCTAAAATTGTACTGGGGCCCCACAACTGTGCGTCAGAAGCCCAAAATAGACACATCGGGACCCTAAGAGCACAACGGTGGCCGAAAAAAACAACTGGCCCTCCAAAGCGCACAGAGTCTCACAAAAGCGACAGGGCCTTAACACATGCGTTGCAGCCATAAATATACATACCGGGAGGTCAAAAATATACCGGAAGCCCTCAAGGCACACAGGGGTCATGATAACGCACAAGGACCTGAAAAAGTGGTTGAGGCCGCAAAAGGCAACATGGTTCCAAAACAAACAAGAAGACCGGGCGCTAAATAAACACATCGGGGTCTTCGAAAACGCCCTGACACGTTAAAAAAAACCTCGGTGCGCAAAAATGCAACAAACCATAAAACGAGCAGGGGTTCGAAAATGTTTTAGGCTCCTAACAAAAATGGATTGGAGCCATAATACACAATCATAGAGCAAGAAAGACGCAATGGGTCCAACAAAGAATACTGAGGCAGGGCCTCGGTTCGGTAGCCAATCTGGGAGGATAGCAGCAAAGATATGAAGTGCATCAAACCTCAGCGGAAACCGCATTTCATAACTACCAGAGAATGTGGAAAGTAGGAAACTAATGATCGAATTTAATCAATCGACTTTTCGCAGCCAACGCCCATACGAAGCATTCCATCACGTCACATATGGCGCAATTGTATCATGTGGCAGCAATTAGCAAAACGCAGAAGGCCTCGCAGAGGCCGTAGCATCGCACGAAGTGTGGCGAATGCACCGAATACGAAAGATGGGTGTGCACGTGCATTGACGTTGCCGTCGTGGCGACCGGGTGCTATCAACTGGATGCCTGAAATTGTGAAATTTTTATTTTAAAGTGGTGGGTAATACATTTTAAATTAAAGTTGTGGGCCTAATACATCTTCGAAACACTGCTCGTTTTAGGGCTTTGTTGCTTTTTTGTGCACCAAGTATGTTTTACGTGGCAGGGCGTTTTCGAAGATCCTGATGTGTTTATTTAGCTCCCGGTCGTTTTGTACGTCTTGGAACCATGTTGTGTTTTGTGGCCCAGCCTCTTTTTCAGGCCCTTGTGCGTTCTCATGGCCCCTGTGCGCCTTGCGAGCTTGCAGTGTATTTTTTTCGAGCTCCCGGCATGTTTATTTAGGGCTGCAACGCATGTTTTAAGGCCCTATCGCTTTTTGGGAGACTCGGTGCGCTTTGGAAGGTTAGTTGTATTTTCGGGCACCGTTGTGTACTCTTAGGGTCCAGTCCGGCTGTGTATATTTGGGGCTTCTGATGCACATTTGTGGGGCCCCAGTACGATTTTGGGGCTTCGGTGTGATTTTTCTGGGTCCCAGCGCGACTTATCGCGCCCAGGCGCGTGGTTCCGGGGACCCAACGCCAGCTTTCTGTGCTCAACGCGATTTTTTGTGGATCTTTTCTGGGTTTTTATGTCCGAATCCCGGCCTGATTTGTCGAGCCTCTGGCGCCATGTTTTTGCATCCCACCTCGATTTTTCAAGATCCGGCATGCTTTTCGGTGCCATACGCAATTTTTTAAGGCATCTGGATAAAAATGTTCGGTGCTCCAGAGCCATTTTCCTGATCCGGACATTTATTTGTTGGAATCTCTCCTTTTTTGGAGGGCTCCAGCTTGACTTTTTGGGATACCGATCCGGTTTTGTGGTATAGGTGTAATTTCAGCAGTGTGAGGTAACTTATCAAGGTATCAAAAGAAAACCTCAGAACTGGGTGGTGGAGTTAGGGTTGAAATCCGACCAATCAGAAACCATAGTGGTAGATTAGGCCCCTTCACAGAACAATTTAGTTGATGACTAATTATATTATTTCAAAATGTCCCCTTTTACAAAATAGCGGTCGAAATCCAAGGACTTTTTAATGGGCGTAGGTGCCTCCCCCTCCCCTGCAAATCCGTTTGCCCCCTCCTGCTTGACGCAAATATAGGTACTCCACTGGTCCCTCAATAATTTTCTGAAACACACGCCCATGGGGAAAAACCAACATTGAGGGGACAAATTACCCCTCACAAGCATACAATACAACATCCATGCCCCATATAAAATGGGATGAATGATGTTTTTAAATGCATTTTCTTCCAACAAACTTCTTTTCTGTTATTACAGCCTGCATGATTAGAGCCTCCCAGCTTCCATACCTTCTCAGTCATTTACAAAACGGTACAGCACAGCGAAAACGATGGGCGTAACGGCGTGGAATTTGAAGGTTTGGATTATGTATGCACGGACATTCTTGAATTGTTGCATTGTCATTTATGCATTGCTGTTCAATGCTTGTTCTTGCCGTGAATTTATTCGCTGAGGATATATTTTAGCTCGTGTGACAGTTGCCTTGCAGCCAGCACCAAATGTTATAAAAATAAACAAATTCCTAAGATGGCGCTCAGAAAACCAATGCAATCCACTTTTCGTTGTCACCTTTGCGAAATTGTCGTCCTATGACTGAGAAATGATCGTTCAAGCTTTGCTTATGACATCAAGCTGGTGAGAATAAATAACAGTAGTGATGAATCTAGCTATATTCAGTTAGACTTGGAGGACTTAAAAGTGGGTTGATCAATGGCAGATATCTGTAAGATATGCTTAGCACCAGCCCCGCCAGCTCGCTGCAATCTAGAGGCCAGCGGGAAGATTCGAGAAAGCATTGAGACGATGGTTTGTTTTGGCACTTATGCATTTATCCAAATATTACTTATTTATACCCTGGTATGACCCAGTTTTCAGCGAATATTAGTAGTGCTATTGCGTTTTGAGTAAATGATGCACCATGCCAAGAACAAACAAAACACCAATATCAAATCATGTTCCCCATTCTCGAACCATAGTAAGAGCCTGAAAACAATATGAGACCCTAACACAATGGAAGGAGGCACCCTTCCGACCTTGCCCCCCCCCCTTGAAGAATGTCGTGGCGACGCCACTGCACTGAGTACAATGTTATCTGGCTCTGGAGCCGCGTCTCGGAACACCTGTGTTCTTGCCACCCATATAGTGGAAAGTTTGACAGTTTTAAGAAACGTCCTCCGGAATTCCGGAGGCCACCGATCAGAACTGGCTGCGTTAGCGTTTTCTGTTCTGACATCTGTCCGTCAACCAATCAATGCAAGGTATTTTTTATATGACATCATAACCATTAGCAACTTTTAACAGATGGTTAACAGTATCCTACTGCAAACACATGACCTTGACTGATCCTTTGCTTTAATTACATTCAACTGTGGCGTGTGTGCTGAAGCGGAGTTGCGTTTGTGTTACATAGGAAATTGGCTGCGTAGGTAGGTATGTGCTCGGAGCTGAGGGTGAAGTGTGAATTATTTTTGTTTGTTTTTCATATGGCTAGCCTTGTACTGAGACCAACAGTGAAAGGAAAGCACATTGCTCCTGTAAGCTATGAGAGACGAAACAGTGCTGATTATTACGAGTCACTGCCGGGCGGTGCCATCAATTGTTCACTTCTTTGTTCCTATGTTTTGACATTTGATTTGACTAAAAATGAGAATACACATTACTTATGCATATTATGTAGGTACTGATTACATAGGTTTTTCCGGTTGGTTACTGGTAAACAGATTCCATGCATAAAAAAATAATGTCCATAAAAATGTACTCCGTAAGAAGTCGGTATGCACTCCGACTCCCAACCCGGAAAGTAAGTTTCCCACTCTGGTCAGGAGTGCATGCACAGTTTTCGTAAAGGTATTTTTTCTAAATGTTTCATGCGTCGCACATAGTGTCACCCAGGCATCACCACAATACGCATGCAGCACGCCGAGTTCATCGCGTGGCATGGTTCACAGCGCGTTGTGTTACGGAGCTGGGCCCTGACTGGGCCCCGACTGGGCGCCGACTGGGCAGACGATTGGTATCGCAGCGAAATGCGAGGTTGATATAAACGCACGATGATGGACTAGGCCCGTTTTGGGCCCCGGCCGGGCTGCCGATTGTGGCAACGTTCCAGGTTTTATCGGCGTGGGCCGTGCTGGGCCCCTGCCGGTGTGCCCAGTCGCGTACTGTGCCCGGCCGATTTTTGCGAAACATTGACGTTTAAAGTGACCTGAGATATCACCAATTGACTCAAGATACAAAAATGCGACACCATTCGCGAGATTTCGTGACGTGCAATACGCTGGTTTTTGTTCCATGTCGCTAATTCTCCATTTTGAAAGACTAAGGGGTCGTAACAACCCCGGCCCACCCGTGCACTGGTGAGGGTGGCAAAGTGCCGCGAACATGCGAGGATTGGGGAGGCAGAATATGCCCCATAGACATGACATGTAATTATAAACGAGCCCGCCCATTTAAGGTTATACGATGAGGAACTTGGCCACATCATGCTCACCTTTGCTAACCTTAAATTCAGAGCTAGGAATACATAATGCGTGATTGTCAGGGGCGCGTCCAATAATTGTCATCGGGAGGAGGGGGGGGGCACTTGTCTGGGAGGTGCCATCTCTTCGGAGGGGTGCTGTTGCGAAAGTACCTGGAGGGGCGCCTCTGGATGAAAAATTCGAAGGAGGTGCACTCGAAACTTCTTGGAGGGGCGCCTATTTCCGGCTGAAGGGGCACCGGCTTCCGTGGCGGTGGCGGTGGTGGTGGGGGGGGGGGAGGAGCACATACCCCAGTCCCCCTGCCCCGGATCTGCCACTGGTGATTGTATCACATCAAACCTTCGAGACATGCCTGCATATATATCTATAAAATCCTGCATGACAGTCATGCATGCGATAATAATCATGCAGGACAGTCATGCATACGATTATAATCATGCAGGACAGTCCTGCATGACATTACAATCATGTAGGACAGTTTTCCATATTTATCAAATCCTGCGAGATTGTCCTGCAGGATCGCGTGTCTGTGCAGGAGTGGCTGTGGAATTCTGCAGGATCCTGTAGGATTGTGGGGATTTTCTGAGGATCCTGCAGGACTTTTTCACTAGGGAAGGCTTCACAGTCACATAGATAACACAATCACATGTAAAGGCCACTTTATAAAACACCATAACGACGAACACCGAGTCTCCTCGGTGAGTTCGGAGCATTGTCAGTCTATGGGACTAATTCCACTAGGAGGCAGCGACAATAATGCAGCTAGAAAGGTAATTATGACAAGGCGTGGCGAGGGCAAGGATGAGTCGATGCGGTTGAACGCACAGCAGATAAATTCTCCGTGTTTTTGTAGCAAGTAACTTCAAGAATTTTCCCCGTATGCCTGAATGGTGTGGTGACATGGATTATAATATCCTTGCAACTTGTTGTTTTGCAACCATGGTTCGTTTAGTACCCTGGCACCTATTGGACGACTATGTAACCATAAGTGCATATTTCTGGCGCAAGAGCGCAGCACTGATGCAAGTGAGGATGCGCAACATATCGTCCAAAGCTCATATCTTCCAACGATCATAGCATCCAAATTGGAAGGGGCGTGCATATCTTTCAACGTCCATAATTACCATATTGGAAGTTAACTTCCGAAAATTGGAAGTGAATTTCGAAAACAGCCCGGATATTCATGCTAGCTCGGCGTTCATATCTTCCAAAGTTCATAACTTTCAAATTAGAAGTTTGCCTCTCAAAATTGAAAGTTTCATTCCAAAAATTAGAAGTTTGCTTCTTCCAACAATTGTAAGGTTAGGTTTGGTTAGGTTAGTATATGTTAGGTTGGGTAAGATTAGGTTAGATTAGGTGAGGTTGGGTGGGTTTATATTCCTACTCGGGCTGTTCTAGAAGTTGACTTCCAATTTTTGGAAGTTAACACGCGCCCTGGAGGGCCTCTGCAAAATTACGCGCACTGGAGGGGGGGGGGATTCCGTCCCCCATAAGATCTTGGCTCCTATTAAAGTGGGAGGAACGAAATTCGCAGGGTGGATGGGTACGGTAGTGATCTCTATTGTTTGCAAATTTCATGACCTTAGGTCAATATCTTCAAGGTTAAGTGAAGTCACATTTGTCAAATTTTCTTCTTTTGCGTGGCTTGGCTTGTCATTGTTATGGATCGCTGTAACTGTGTTTAAATGCGCCAAAATGGGCATCAATGATGTTTTGAACATTACTAATGATTCAATGTAGATGCTAGACCCGACATTTGACCTCAGGTCACCTATTTAGCAGCACTTTATCAGGTCAGTTACTTGTTCCAGTTACCGGAACCGGGCCGCCCGCCCGACTGCTCCGTCGGGCAGCTCGGCGCATTCGGCTTCGCGAAGAAAGGAGTGAAGTACATGAATAAAGTATGGAAACGCTTACGTACACAATGACAAACAGTAGTGCATTTTTGACAACATTCCAGTTGACCAAGTTTGGTTCCCTGTCATGAACTTGACCTGACTTGACGTCGGCAACCTAACATGACCTTGAAACTATATAGCATATCAATATACATGAAACAAGTCACTAGTGTTGCCAAGAACACTTCCTTTTTGCGGATATACTGGAAGCGCATCAGCACCGATTTCTGTGGTCTGGCGCTACGAATTTTTTACTTTAACGGCCCCTAACTCGAAAAATGTTCGGCCGATTTCCATTTTCTTGCTTTAAACGACGCGCCGGCCATTTCTAAGCAGGTACGCAAAAACTGGCGTATATCAACCGGTAAAATATGGAGTTATGTACGAAAAACCGGAGGGGTGGGCGGATTGAGCCCCCCCACCCAGTGCGCGTGTTAACCTCCAATTTGGAAGGTATGAACTTTGAAAGATATGGACGCCGAAAAATATGGACGAACCTCCATTAATATGATAACGTGTCACAGATTGTGTTCGTCGATATGGTGAAACGGTCTCTTCATGTGATTATGTTCTTTATGTGACTGTGAAACTTTACATGACTGCATCAGCAATTCGACGCATGCCTGTTGATGCTTTACGTCAATATGCTGACGACAATGTGCTGACGTAATGCTTTAAGTCATTTTTCATGTCTATGTGCTCTCATAGTTCTCGTCCTCTAATATCAAAGGCGACTCGTGTATGTGATACATCATGTACATTAATTGACAATATTTTCTGTAATGATGTATCAAAGATAAAACAGACTGGCATCATTCAATCTGATTCCTCTGATCACTTCTCTATTTTATTTTTACAAAATCAGAATTTACAGTTCAAAAACCAATCAATGCAAAAAGAACGAACTACCTTTGACTTTCACAAAATGGACAGTCTGAGGGATCATCTGACCAATGAACTTCAGGGTATTTTTGATGTAAATGATCCTAAAGAAGCGTGTAGCAGCTTAATTAATGAATATAAAAGTGGGATTCATGAATATTCATACACTCAAGTCTTATCAAGAAAGACAGCCTCCATGACACCATGGATTTCACCTGCAATGTTATGTTCAATCAATCAAAAGCAAATATTATTTAATCACAAACTTAAATATCAAACTGCTGAAAGCAATAATTTATACAACAAACATAAAAACACACTGATTGCAATAATTAGAAAGGAAAAAATACTTCATTGTGAGACTGAATTTGACAAACATCAAAATAATCCAAAAGAGACATTGAAAATGCTTAACCATATACTGAGGCAAACTCCTTCCAAACATAATATTCCTGAAAAAAATGAACACAGAAACAGACATCACTCTAGAAAATGATGCAGCTATAGCTGAAGAATTCAACAAATACTTTACAGAAATTGCACCAAAATTGAGAGAACAGATTCCTCAAAACAACACCAATGCTTTAGAATACATACATACCTTCCCAGATATATCAATGGCACTATTACCAGTAACAGAAAACAATTTAGATACAGTGATTGCTTCTTTTATAAATGTTGTGTCAGGAATTGATTGAATAAATTATAGGATATTTAAACAATCATATAGGTCAATATTACCACACCTAACCCATGCCATCAACCTACGCCTGAATAGTGGGATCTTCCCCAAGCCATTTAAAATTGCTGCTGTAAAACCCATCTACAAAAATAGGTGACCCAGCAATATTTTGCAACTACCGGCCAATTGGTATTCTTCCATATATGTCAAAAATATTAGAAAAAATCATCTACAACCTATACATATATATGTGATAAACAATTTCGTTTCAGAAAAGATAGGTCCACATATATGCCTCTTCTCTTAATACAGAGCCTGATCACCAAATTATTTGAAAATAATGAATATGTTGTCGGAATTTACCTTGATTTGAGAAAGGCATTTGATACTGTTGACAAGGGAATATTATGTGCAAAATGGGAAAATATGGTGTGAAGGGAAATGCAATCAAAATGTTACAGTCATATCTACCAGGAAGAACACAAGCTACCACAATCAATACCAGCACCTCTGCTTTCAGGAAAAAAATGAAATGGGTGTACCACAAGGCTTAACTCTAGGCCCCTTACTCTTTACAATATATATATATATATATATATATATATATATATATATATATATATATATATATATATATATATATATATATATATATATATATATATATATATATAAATAATCTTGTAAATTTGCATGTAGAATGTCAGACATTTCTATATGCTGATGGCACAGCTAGTTTTTCAAAAGCACTGACCATAAACAGCTTCAAAACAAGATACAAAATTCGTTGCCAAAAATCTCACAATGGCTGCATTCGAATATTTTGTCATTAAATGAATCAAAAACTGTATACCAGCTGTATGACAATCACAAAACTAATATTGACATTGAGATCAACTTTAATGGGATTGCTAATTTGCATAAAAAATCAAATGAAGTACCTTGGTGTATACATAGGTTAAAACTTGAAATTTGCATCCCATATCAGCAGTGTCTCAAACATAGCAAGTCGCAACATATGAATGATATCAAAAACAAAATATGTCCTAAGCAAAAATCACCTCGTAAAATTGTATGATGCATTAATTCTCCCATATATAAATTATTGCTGTTTTCTCTGAGGTACAAACTATGCTAATCAGACACACAAGTTATCCTTACTTCAGAAAATAATGATTCGCATTATTGAGGGTGTATTCTCCCTTCGAGTACAAACCCTATCTTTAAGAAATATACAATTTTAATAGTCCAAGATATAGCAAAACTTCAGATGTTGCTTATTATAAAAAAAATTCATTTATAATCAGCTGCCTCATTGTATTGGACCTCTTTTCACGGAATTTCTGAATACCCCATATTCCACAAGGCTATAAAACCACTTCCAACACAGCTAAACAAAAATAATCGTCTCTTCACCATGGAATGTTTTGGACCTAAGCTTTGGAATATTATCGTAGCAAAACATTTCCTGCGTACAGAGATACCAAATTCTAAGACTGTTCTAAAAAATCACATTAAGACATACTTCTGGAGCAAATACTACATGACTTATGCATTCACTCTATCTGTTGGATACCAGGGGAATACACATGTGTAGGTATGTGTGTATATATATATATAATTGTGTGTATGTTTGTATGTATGTATGTATGTATGTATGTATGTATGTATGTATGTATGTATGTATGTATGTGTGTGTATGTGTGTGTGTGTGTGCATGTGTGTGTATGTGTGTGTGTGCGTGTGCATGGGTGCGGGCGTGTAATATGTATGTGTGTGTGTGTGTGTGTGAGAGAGTATGTGTGTGTGTGCTTAACTATATATAGAAGCTGAAAAACACCCAACCATAGTTCCTCCCACATTCCACCCAGCAACAAGCTTATGCTTAGCTGAATGGAGTTGTGAGAGGAGCTTAGGTAAAAAATGCATTTCAAATTAGGAGTGCTCACTACCATCTGGTCACAAACCAGCTACTAACATTGTAGTTTAGACCCTAGCTTTATATATATATATATATATATATATATATATATATATATATATATATATATATATATATATATATATATATATAAAGAAACAAATAAACAAGTACTGTGGTTGGTGGCTTTGATTTCGCTGTGATAACGCAGCAGTGGCATGCCGCATACTGAGGTGCCGATTTGTCATGCATTTTTAGTGAGCCTTGCTCGCCGTATTGTTGGCTTTCCTCTACCCTCTCCCTCCAATAATTTCAACTTTTAGCATGGAACCATATTGGGTGGACCCCAAATTAATTCAGGTCGACCCATTTCCTCCATGGATTGTCCTAATAATTTTCAGAAATTCACGCCTCTAGCTGCATGATATCATAGCGGGAAGCAAAACCAGTACCATCCATGCATGGGTAAGTTTGTCATGCTTGGACGTTGGTTGGAAATTCAAAAGTGTGCAGTGTGGGGGTTAATGCTCGCAGCATGGACGTAGGGAGAGACAATTTTATGTGGAAAGTGATGTCCCTACGCTCTTGATTAGTGACGTTGTACAGCTGAAGCAGGTAGCTAGTTATTGCTATAGTGAAAGTTTGAAGGAGGTGAAGCAATAAAAAAAACCACCTCCAGGCATCAACTGAGGCAAAGCACTGACGCATAGCTATTATATGAAGTGAATTTTCTGTCACCTTGCACCTAGGTACCAAAATTGACTATACTATGTTGGAAAGCACACATCCAGGAAAAGATTAATTGCTATTGAACACTAATTATACAATTTGGATGACCCTGCATATACATATATCACCAACTAGTACATAAATCTAATGGCCTTTTCACACCACGATTTGGCTTGTCGATATGGCGGAAATAAAGATGAATGTTGTTTAAAGGTCATTCATTGAAAAACCTTTCAACTTAAATTCTTATTTGAAGTTCATTAACTCGCCGATAACATTCATCAAAATTCATTGAAGCAATTTTGACAAACACACGTTTATTTAATCAACGTATCTTACATTGCAATTCAGTCTAGGCTACATCGGAGGATTTGCACTTGGCACGTCAGTGTTTTTCTCATCGAGGTGGACAAAACTAGAGCTTTAGCCACTAGGCGGGTAAAACTAGTTTTCTCTAATCGGTCAAAATCATGGCGGTAATCAGGCAAGACCGTTCAGTAACGTAAGCTTTCCAACTCTCGCTTTCCATCATTGTCTCCATCCATGCACCCTGTTACCAGCTGAGTGACCATAGGTTCCAGCTAGGCTTGAAATACAGGTTCCCGATAGTAGCCATCGAGTATCAACAAGCCCATGTCACATCATATGGATCATCATAGGTCACGAGTGGGCTGGTAGCGGATTCCGCCCAACCGATTGGGCTGTTACTACGCGCTGGTGGTAGACAGCTGAGCCGAATTATTCGTCACAATGCCAAAGCGCCCCATTTCTTGGCTTGAACTACACCAGTTGGAAACTAGACTGAGCCTGGTTCAAACGCCGGCAGTCCAGCCTGCCACTGCCGACCGACCTGTTCTGCAGACTTGTTCTGCAGGGTTTGTGAGGACTGACAGCGGGAGCCAGCGCGGTGTCCGCATCCTCACTCCGCGCCGGCACGGCCCAATTGATCTGGTTGGATCTGAGCCATACAACCACTGTGGTATTCATGGCTGGGCAACTCGATAACGTGACTCCGAATCCGAATCTGGCGAGCCGGTCCCAGACTCGGCGTCCGACGGACGCTGCGAGGCGACACCCAAACGATTCGCCAGGAGCGACGATAAGCGGATCGACGCGCTCGACCGCGCTCAGGCTGGCCGTGGTCGGGCCGTTTCGAAGGTCAAGGATCGGGGTTCAGCGGAAGGTCACTCGGCGTGGCCGGGTCTGCGATACTGACTCGTTAGCCCCGCCCACCGAGTGCGTTTCGCCGACTTGCCCAGCCGAGGAGGTTGCCACCCACCACTGCTTGGCGCGTGACTGAAACAGAGCCGAGGGTGCCATGCGCGTTGTATGTCACGGGAATAATCCCATGGTGCTCAATTGTTAACCTGTCTGTTAGCAAGCTCTTCTCCAGGAAGATCATTGATTAATATTCCCAAAATAAATCTGACATAGGTTACTTCAACCGGGCCGCGCACCAATCTATTTGAGATGGTGTCTCCAACAAGTCGGGAATTGTAGCGCAATTACGTACAAAGGTATCGATATCTCCTTTTTCTTCATATCATGCACGGTTAATTGGCCTGGCGACATACAATTCTCGCAGTTTATTCCCACCGTCAGTGTAGGAGAGACGTCCCCGAGGCGTTGCCTGAGGCAGACACGTATTGTTTTCGGTAGCGTAGTAACTGGCGTTGGCATCAATTTATTATCCCTCACTCGACTATTTGTGTGACGCATGTTCGGCGCGGAATTGTTAGTTGGATTTTGGGGTTTTTATGTTATGTTATTTTTTTGTTGGGGCCTCGTCTGCAATGGTCATATAGCGCCCATAACAAGCTTATTCATGAAAACCCAGTCGTGGAATCTGGTAAAACAGTGTAATGCTGAGGTGTATCTTTTCGCATACTGTTTCAGTTAAAACATTTCTTGGCTGTCAGCTGCTTAGGAAATACGATGTGGTGCGGTTGACAACTAGTCCAGTTAGGGCGGTCGTCTCTCCCACACGTCTCGCTGCCCTAATTGGGGCGGTCGTCTATCCCACACGTCTCGGTGCCCAGGTAGGTACATCGATACGGGCGACTCAGCACAGAGACGGAGCCGGGGATTCCTTTCGGTCGGTGGCGAGATAGGCATCCGCTTACGGTTTGTAGGCCGTGTAAGTGGTGGGCCTGTTAATGGGGCTCGGGGTGGAGGTGGACCCAATATTTTCCCAGGGAGGTCAGGTGGTGCGCGTGGCACCGACGGAGAGTATTCTAGCACAACGAGCCCCGAGGAAATGGGAGGTTTTCCCATGACGCCTTTCCCACCGTTGACTGGTGTCACACTGGTGATTCGCTCTGCTCGACCTTGCGAGGTCAGGTCCGTAGCTCCACTTCGTACCGGTATTTTCAGTGACGGTAATGAGCTGGTCGATCGGAAAGATGAATTAGTCGATATGGGTACCTTAGGGACTTCTGCGGGATTGTTTGTCTGAGTGGACGCCACCCTGGTCTGTTCAATCACCTGTGTTTGGGGGGGGGGGGGGGGGGGGCGTGGCCGCCGTCTGGCAGGCGATCATGCGCTTCTCAGAGCGGAGCTGCGTCCCTGCACTGTAAGAAGCTCGCGACTGAACAGAAAGACAGCGTATCATAACCTCCACAGCTCATAACCTCCACAAATTCAACATACTCGAAGCGCTCGTAACCTCCACAGGTCATAACCTCCACAGCTCACAACCTCCACAACTCCGAAGCGCCCATAACCTCTACAGCTCACAACCTCCACAAGTCCGAAGCGCTCATAACCTCCACAGCTCATAACCTGCACAGCTCACAATCTCCACAACTGCTAAGCGCTCATAACCTCCACAAGTCCGAAGCGCTCATAACCTCCAGGCTCCACAGCTCATAACCTGCACAACTCCGAAGCGTTCATAACCTCCACAGCTCACAACCTCCACAGATTCAAGAACTCCATAATTTTCTAGAAGCATCACTTTAGATAGCTATCGCTAGGTAGGAGCACGGTCTAGGTATTACAATCATGAGATTGAATGCTGAATCATAGGTAAGAATGTTTCTCGCCAGATGGCAGGATGATACTATTGAGTAAGTGCTCTTTGTGTGCAGCTTTTCTTTTGTTCGAGTGCTCGATAGCCCGCGCATCGACGCGTGGGAAAGTAATGCGTTGCGCAGTGGCGGATGATCGTATAACATTTACATGATTTTCGCCTGCAGTGCATCGACGCGTGGGAAAATACTGCGACACGCAGTGGCGGATAATCGCATAACATTTACATGCTATCCGCCTGCAATATGATGCCTCTTCATGCCCTCGTCACCATAGGCGTAGGAACGTCTGAAAAAAGGGGGTGGGCCAGGGTCAACAGCAGAGACGCACCAAGAAATTTCGCAAAGTACCATGGTTGAGCACTTTTGGATAGATAACCCGATAATTTTAATAGTGAACACAGAACTTTGACCGCTAAGATGGGGACCGCTAAAGGGATGGGACAGGCCCCTGGGCGCGCCTATGGCTAACAACAACATGCGATATTGAAAAAGAACTATGATCACAGCATAAGTACTTTCAAATTCACCCTTCTCGCTGGACTTGGAACTCTTTTCACGACCAATGGATTCTTTTGTAATAACAGGTTTATCCTCGTGGTGCGAGTGAAACCATTAGTGTTACTGTTCAAACAAAATTTCTTCAACTTACGCTATGTGCTTGTGTGTGGGGTGGATGCAAGCTCATTAAAGCCTCACTAATGGCTAAATGGTGTGCTCTAGTTTTTATGATATAGTACTAAACGTCTTCAAGATGTCACCCGTTGTTCACCGATGTTGTTGAGGAGAAAGAATAGAACGCCAGTGCAAATTATCCCGTAAACGAAAATTTCGAAATGGCGAAAAGATGCAGCAGGTCATTGTGAGTTTACCGATATATACTTTTGCACAATTCAGATTGTTCTTCATTGAGTTGAGTTCTTCCGCTTGGACATTCTTCACACCTTCATATTTTCATGGCAAGTTACTAGAATGTTAGGGTGAGAAAGGGTCTGATTTTATTTAGATTGCCAGATATAGCCATACTTAATACGTATTCGCACACCGATGGTTCCCAGGCAGCGTTCACCTTACGAGTTTGCACTGGGTGCTAGCAAGAACGAAGATTACTTGCTGGCCCATGGAAAAATAATTATCATGATTGTTGCTGGAGTGGATGAGAATAGGAAAGACGGGTGATCGCTGGTTAAAGATGCTTTAACCCGGTGTGTGGGAGACCAAGATTGGCAAGCTGACAGCATAGGGAAAAGAAACAACGCAATAAATTTTAATACATGTTATTGTGTTCGTCCTCAGGGTCTAACTCCAACACATAGGTGATCAGTCACCTCAAACATTTCTGTAGTACACATCGTGCACTTTAGAATATCCGCCACTTGAAACGAAATGCGACAACTGCATCACGTGGCACCCGGCTGAAACGGAATTAAAGCGCTTATTTTGAGGACCAACAAATCAGTGCAAACTAGCTGACAGGAGAGACAACACACGGCACCTCATAAAGTCATAACGTGTTCAGACTTAACAGCCGCAAGGGCCCATCCTGAATTAAATTATATGACTAGTTCTCTTCTTCCCACGTTTTCTGCTGGCTAAGATTCCGGATTCCGGATAACTGCTTAGCTTTGACGCACCTCATCTCTGATTAAATACCAACGCTTCCAGATTGGCTACCGAACTGAGACTCTAGTTAGGGTGTTCTTTTTAACCTTTCCGTTTTTCTTTGTCTTCGGATGTGTTTTAAGGCTTTAGTCAATTTTTGCTAGGGGCCCGGCACATGTTTACGACCCCGACTCTTTTTTAAGTTTTGTTGCTTTTTGTGCACCGACGGCATTTTTTAGGTATCGCCGCGTTTTCGAAGACCCCGAAGTGTTCACTTAGTGCCCGGTCTTTTTGTTCCTTTTCTAGGACCATGTATATATTTTTAGGGCCCTAGCCTGTTTTTGAGGCCCCCATGCTGTGCCAAACCCCGCTGTGCTTTGAGGGCCCCGTTGTGTCTTGATTTTTTAGCTCCGGTGTGTATATTTAGAGCAGCAAAAAGAGTTTTAAGGCAATGCCGCTTTTTCCAGAATCGGTACGCTTTGAAAGGCCCGGTGCATTTACGTCCTCCAGTTGTGCTCTTAGGGTCCCGCTGTGTTTATTTGGCGTTTCTTGCTCATATTTGTGGGACCCCGGCACGATATTAGGGGCCCGGGTATAATTTCTCTGGATCCCATCTCGACTTTTCGGGCCCAGTCACGTGGTTCCGGGAGAATCCGACGTCAGTTTTCCGGGCTCGACACAGTTTTTGGTGATTTATTCTTAATTATGTAAAGTCCGAGCCACAGCCTCATTTTTCTGGCCCTCGGGGACATTTTTTTGTGTCCCGCCGCGATTTGTCGAGCTCCGGTATGTATTTTGGTGCCGAATGCGATTTGTTAAGGCATCTGGTGGTATGTTTGGACTAAGGGGCGATTTTCCTGGCCCGAACATTTATTTTTCGGAATCTCTCTTCATTTTGGAGGGTTCCGACTTGATTCTTGTCGGGTTCCGATGCGATTTTGGGGCCACGCTATGCTTATTTGGGGATATCGACGCCATTTTTTGGGAGCCCGGAGGGCTTTGGCGCTAGTTCATAGGGCGCGTTGTACTTATCTGACCCCAGCGCGATTTTAGCGTTCCCCGGCGCAAATTTTCGGGCCCGGTGCAAGTTTTTTGGTGTCCGCTGTATTTATTTATAACCCATAATTCTGTGGGCTCGGACGCGAATTTATCTTACACTAGAACCATTTTTGGGGACCCCGGCGCAATTCTTGGCTTCTTGGGAGCCCACCTCGTTAGGATGGAGGGGGGGATTTGCCTCTTTAGTATGCACTGCGGCTGCTCAACAAGTTTTTTTTTCTTCAGCTGATGGCACCCTTCAGAGTAGAAAGGCCCTCAGGAGAATTGATACCCACCCTTCCTCAGGCTTCTGGCTGCGTCATTGGATGTTTTGCATGTGCGTGAATGGACATCTAGTGCTTTACAACATTACAAATTATTTGTTCCGAGCTATGACAATTTTATCCATGTAAAATTTAAACGCAATCCCAAATAGCCTTGATCAATCCACCAATCGTTTTACCTCCTGACTTCTCCATTGGGAATGTTTTGACATTTCGCCATTCTTAAGGTGTATATTAGACGAACTTGAGCTGTCAAGTTTCGATATGTGTCCAATAGATTTCAAGATCTCAGGGGGCGGGAAAATCCACCCCCATAGATTCAGGCCTAAACGAGCCCATCTTTAGTTAATGTAACAAATGCACAGACACCTCCGGTCTTCTTAATACAACCTCATCTTAACCATATTCTGAGCACGCCTGTGATCTAACGTACGGTTGCTTACGTGTAGCTACTCCGAAGTATGCTTGTACATGCGAGCATGCGTACGTTCCCCTGAATCTGTGTATGCACATTTCCGCATATGCACGTACATTTACACTTACCTATTTTCATATACGCATCATTGGCCTACATACCTTTGCGTTCACGTACATTCGCGCTGGTGTGTTTTCGTGCTTACGTAGACATGCGTATTCGTGCAATTGTCATGCGTATATTTCCGTTTACGTGCATATGTTGTACGTTCATTTGCGTGTACATCCATTTGCTTATGTACACTTGCCACATGCACAAATAAGCCGACGAACATTTGCTATGTGTGCATTAGCCATACGTGCCTTTGCGTGCTTCTGCACTTGAGTAATTATGTCATACGTGCATTTGCGCATGTGTACGTGTGCTTGCGTACGGTTGCTTACGTGCGTCTGCCATACGAACAGTCCGCAGCAAAAGTAATGGTACCATATACTGAGCGACGTCAAACTGTCCTGCATCTCGGGAACTATATGAACTATCATACAAATATTTGCTACGAGAAAGCGCATGGCACTTTCGCGCAATTGTATAGTTTATGTATGTGTTGCGCTCTCTTAGTTTTAGTGTAATTCCGCAAATATGAATTTTTGTTTTGCCGGCAGCTCTCGACTCGTGTTCGCTTGAGTTCAGGCCTGTCCGCTCTGCGCTCCATTCCTCACCTGGCTCCGTCCTCCTGAGGAGCTGATAATGTGATGTGGCATTCTGTGCAGAGGCTACATTACGATGTGACCTGTGCGTGATAGCTGTCCTGGTCAGACTGGCTGAGTACTGCAGCCAAGAAATGGCTTGCTGTGCCTGATGGAATGTAGCCTTTTCATACTATACCTGCCATCACATCGAGTAATGACGCTTTCCGAGGCATTGGCGATGTCACCACAAAGAGAGAAAGCTGATTTAACCCCTCCCCTCGCTCCATCCTTAATTTGGGGTGTCATATGCCACGAATTATGCCTTGCTAGATTAGTGGTGTCACCATATTCTTACCCAGGGCTGTGGTGCTGAGCTCAAATTGACTTAAATTAAAACTTAAAACTTAAATTAAACTCATAATCATTTCTGCTCCTCTAAGAACTTTGCATACCAAAATTACATAAATGCGTCTACGATTTCCGTGAGTTGGGCATGACTCAGCTGGCCAAATCCAACCAAGCTCACACGTTTGGGGAAGGGTCTGCAGGGCAAGTTTATTTTCGGAGATTACATTTCTCCCTCCCACTTGCGATTCACTGGTTCACGGGATCCAAAACGTCAAACTACGAAAAGCCAATGAAATGCCGCACATTCACACAAACTGATTCGCACGGGCGCACCTTCCGGGATCATCGGGTGACTCGTAGTGCACGTACGACACCCGGTGCTTGGGAACATGAGTGTCGGAACAACACAAAACAAACACTCAGCAGGGGAGAGGTGACAAATCCCGACCAACACGGGGCCAGACACAATCATTCCTGCGACGTACACATGGTATCGGCCTGACACCTTCATAATATTAGGCTTCATTGGCCCTCACAACCTTGGGGGGGGGGGAGGGGCATGTCTCACCTTTTCCTTTTCCTAGGCCTGTCTATGATTGGGAAGTCCAAAGTTGTTCGTGGAGAACAGGGACGATGGATTTCCCAGGTATGTTCTTTACAGTTAACAACATACAATCCTGGCTTGCTTAGCACAGCCTCTCTCTCGCCCAACAAACAGTTCTCGAATCCCCTACATAAAAGACGATCTATGACAGTGGCAGGGGCGTCGATTTGTATCCTTTTGTGGGGGCCATGGCCCCACCAATGCTGATATTGGCCCCCAAATGTTGTTTTGGGCGCCTCCCCCAATAACCTATGCTATTTCTATGCTGATAAAAAAGCTAAAGGAAAAAAGAAGAAAAACACCATGTTAAGTACAAAGAAAACTTATTTGATATTAACCAGCACATTTTGTACTGAAAAGAAAAAGAATTGGATTAGATAGTGTACTGACTCTCCACCTTTTGATACAAAATTCAAAATTATTTGTAAAAAAAACAAGAGCTCGATTTCCCTCCACTTAGGTTAGGTTAGGTTAGGCTAGCTTAGTTTTTTAAGCTGCAAAATTTGTCAAAATGTTTAAAAAATTTTAAAAAACAAAATGTTTCCTTCAAAAGTAGCTGACGTTAGGTTAGGTTAGGTTAGGTTGGGTTCGGTTTTCTACTTTATAAAAATTCCAGAACGTATATTGCTTAAAATTGTTTTCTAATTTAACTTTTTTTGTTTGTTTTTTCTCCAAAGGGAGGTTAGGATATGCCTGATTAGGTTATGTTGGTTATGGTTATTAGGTTATGATACGGATTCACTAATGAGTGAATCCATACCGTGCCCACTGGAGTCTAAAAGCTCCATCATGACCTTACTTCTATAACGTATATCCCAAGAACCCATCTCGATTCTACTGCTCACTCAGGACACCATAGAAGTCAATTAATGAAAGTGTTACTTCATTACCTGCATTGTTAATGTAAACGGAAAGAAGTCCTTTGAACCATATACAATGTCCTTCACAGTGCTGCTCCATCCACCTCCAACTCCAACCCTGACCAAACTTCAGGAGCGCATCAATCTCCAAAGCAGACTGCGGAACAAGGCATGTATTGCATCAAAAGTACTATGATCTGAGTTCCATGGTATCCCTGTTCCCTAATAGTCCATCCTTGCCTATCCATGTACGAGATGTTTGACTTTCCTCAAACTGTCTGGAGAACTTGGGAGTTGAAATCACGTGTGAGTGATGAAACAGATGAGCTATTCCTATATGCTTATGTTGCAGAATTGCATGGCACAGTAGCATGCCGAATGGGGAGGGGACATTGTGGGCAGTTGCCCCTTGACAGGTTGTGGGGCCCCAAGAATCGCGTCGAGCTCCTGAAAAAAATTGCTCCCGTCTCAATAATCCCGTTTGGGCCCAAAAAAATTGCACCGGGGTCCCGTAGAATCGCATTGGGGCCAAAAAGTCGCGCAGGGGCTTCTGAAAAAGACGCTGGGGTCTCAAAAGTTCCCACCTGGGCCACTGAAAATCACGCTGGGGGCTCGAAAGAGTCGTGCTGGGGTTCAAGAAGATCACGACGGAGGCCACAAGCGGTCGAACCGGTGCCTCGGAAAGTCACGCTGAGCCTAGGGGTACCAATAATTATCGCCCGGATCCCTGAAAATCACGCTAGGGGCATGACAGGGCGCACCGGGGCTCCAAAAGTCTTATTGCGATCACCCAACAAATGAAGCCGGGGCAACGAAAAACAG
This sequence comes from Ashinkailepas kermadecensis, assembly GCA_034440615.1. NCBI lineage: Eukaryota > Metazoa > Arthropoda > Thecostraca > Neolepadidae > Ashinkailepas > Ashinkailepas kermadecensis. The sequence continues at coordinate 92,944 of JAOTOM010002758.1, read as the reverse complement.
TCCGACATGGAAAATCACTCTGGGTTCCCAATAACCGCTCCAAAAGCCCACAAAACGTGTTGAGCCCCAAAAAACGTGTCCTAGCCACTAAAGCTCGAGCTAGGGATCCAACAAGTGACCACGGGGCCCCCAAATATCGTGTTCGGGGCTCAAAATTCCGTCGGTAATCCCCAAATATAATGTCGCTACTCAAAAGCGTACCGAGTTTCGCAAAAAGCGACATGGCCTTAAAATATGCGCTGCAGCTCGATATAAACACACTGGGTGCGCTAAATAAAAGCATAACAGAGGCCCTCAAGGCACACCAGGGCCATGAGACCGCACGGAGCTTCAAAAACAGGCTGAGCCCTCAAAAATGGAATTGATTGTAAGCAAGGAACAAATAGACCGGACACTAAGTAAACACATCGGCGACTTCGAAAACGCGCCGATACCACAACAAATATAATTGGTGTATAAAACGGCAACAAAGCGGAGAAAAAATGCCGGGTCTCAAACATGTGCCGGGCCACTAAAAAAATGGCTGGAGCCCTAAAACACATCCATAGAAGAAAAACGCAACGGGTAAAAAAAACGAAAACCCAGCTAGGGTCACGGCTGGGTAGCCAATCTGGGAGTTTATTTAACCAGAGATGGGGTACATCAAAGCTCAGTGTGTCTCCGGATTTCTTAGTCACGAGAAAATGGGGAAGAACAGAACTAATACATCGAATTGAATCTATCGATTTGTTTTCCAGCGATCCGCCATACCAGGCATTCCAGGTCAAATATGGCACAAGACTATCATGTGACAGTAATTAGCAAAACGTGGGAGGCCTAGCAGAAACCGGGGAAGCACACGTAGAGTGGCGAATGTGTCGACTGCGCAAGGTGGGTGTACACGTGCACGAACTTTGGCGTTTTGGCGACCGGGCGTTATTAACTAGAATGCCTGATATTGCCAAATTTTACATTTGTTCAGGTGTAATTTCAGCAGTGTGAGGTGACTTTTCAAGGGGTACGAAAAGAAAAACCTTCAAGCAGGATGGGGGAGTTAGGGTTAAAATCCGGCGATTCAGAAATAATGGTGGCAGATTTGGTCCCCTCCACAGGACAATTAATTTGGTCACTAATTATTCTACAACAAAAATATAAAGAGCCCCCTTTGAAAAAAAATATATTGGTGGAAATCCAGGGAAGTTTTTAAATGGAGGTAGTTGGGCACCTTCCAAATAATTTTGCCCCCCCCCGCCCCTCCCGCAAATCCTAGGTACGCCACTGCCATGGCATGACATAACTTGACCTGTTGATGGCTATGATCCGCCGCAATGGACGGTGTTCTCTGTGGCCCCGGTCCGCCACAGTGGACGATTTGCTCCGCGGCCCCGATCCGCCACAATGGACGGTGTACTCCACGGCCCTGATCCGCCGCAGTGGACGGTTTGTTCCGCGACCCTGATCCACCACAGTGGATGATGTATTCCGCGGCCCTGATCCGCCGCAGTGGACGCTATGCTTCGCGGCCCTAGTCCGTCATAGTAGGTGTGCCCCACGGCACCGGTCCACCACAGTGGACGGTGTACTCTGCGACCCTGGTCTGCCACAATTGATGATCTGAGTTGATCATACAAAAGTGAGGAAGTCATCAGGAAGCTTTACTGTGCATATGTGAGGCCACATTTGGAATACTGTGTCCAAGCTTGGTCCCCTAGTTATGAAAAAGATTGTTGGCTTTTAGAGAGAGTACAAAAGAGGGCAACAAAAATGGTGAATGGTATAGGCAACCTGGCATATGAGGAAAGATTGAAGAAACTGAATATGTTTTCACTTAGATATAGAAGGCTGAGAGGAGATCTCATCGAGGTCTTTAAATTTGTTCATGGTCAGGATCAGAGTTATCTCAGGGAACTGTTTGAATTTAACAGAAATTATGCAATTAGAGGTCATCAATTCAAAATTAAAGTTAATCACAGCAGGACAAGGTTAAGACAGTCTTTCTTCACCAACAGGGTAGTAGAACACTGGAACCAGCTGCCAGAAACTATTGTTAGTAGCAACACACTGAACATCTTTAAAAACAGCATAGACAGTCATTATAAGAATAGGGGGCTTGTTTTTCTGTATTCCAGGGAGAGTTGATCGACGCATTTGGTGGACAACTGGTTCAGTGTACAGAATGCAACCAAGAAGGGCCCTTGTGGCTCATAGTTGCACTGATCTTTTATGTCTTTATGTCTTTATGTCTTTATGTACTCCGCGGCCCTGGTCTGCCACAGTGGACGGTGTGATCCGCGGCTCCGGTCCGTGACGGTGGACCGGTCCGCCAGCGTGGACGGTGTGCTTCGCGGGTCTGGTCCGCCATAGTGGAAGGTGTGCTCCACAGCCCCGGTCCGCCAGAGTGGATGATGTGCTTCGCGGCTCTGGTCCGCCATAGTAGAAGGTGTGCTCCACAGTCCCGGTCCGCTACAATGGACTGTTTGCTCTACGACCCTGGCCCGCCACAGTAGACGTCAGGGTCGAAAAACAGGTCTTTTCTAGATTTTTGCCATCCATAGCATTATCATCTCCGCAAAATTATCGTCCATGTTGTTTCCTCCATGCGTTTTCAATTTGGACGTCTGATGGTGTTGTTCGACAATGAATTGCCCTGTGGTAAAGTGCTCAATATTCACATGAAACTTCAAAGTGAGATTCTGATGCCAAGGTTTGAAGGAAAATATCCTCTCCGTATTCCATCACTAAGCAGTTGTCCTCTCCTCACCCAGGATTTCAAAGTATAAATCCAAACCTGGTGGACGGTGCGTACTCCATGGTCCTTGTGAGTCACGTGAACGGTGTGAGATTAGTCACGGCTTTGCATCATCTTTTCGAGCAGTTTTGTGTGCATTAGTTATCACTTTCTCCGCATTCTACCGTTCACCTTACCATTAATAGGTACCAATGTCACCCATGTATTAATATTTCCCAATTCGTCACAGCCATTGAATCTGCTTAAGACATAACTGCTCTTGTTGTGCATTTCGAGCGATGAATATTGATGCCATCAGAAAAGCAAATTCTGTCAGCAGCGAGACTGACCTTACTTCCACTAGGGTAATGATTACAGGTATTGACAGCAGCGGGCCAGAAATGCTTTTGGGTGCGGCACCCTTGTGACCTTATTCGTGTCCCTAGCACCTATATGAAGACTCCTTACGTCTGCCATGTGTTCCTGTTATCCGACATTTTGCATCTCTTGATATTTTCCCTTTATATGGTTTATGTTTGCTTTATATGATAAGGTCCGGTCACACGAAGTTGGGTCATCGCGGATCATTGTTCACACAATGTCATGGTATACTACTTCGGTGGCACTAAAACCGAATTAAAATTTCAATTCACAAGGAGCAGTAGCATTCGGCATAAGACGACATTGCGGGCGCAATGTCGCCAAGGTAGCTGACGCGCACAAAAATCCCAACTCCACACACAAGACGGCAGTGTAGAATATGCATAATACTTGACCTGACCTAACACCATTGGCCTTGTCACATATTTGAAAGCCGAATGTCTATATCATTCTTTCATCACGTTCTGCACGAAAAGTTTTCCCCTTACTGCGATAAGAAGAGAGAATTTGACCTGACCTCCGTTTAGTAACCTTGGCCTTGATTAACATTTTGGGAAAGCAGAGTTATTTGATTTGATGAAAGAACAGCATGATCTGGATTTGGTGTTGCTATGCTGCAACTACTGCGAATCTCGGCATTTTGGAGGTTTGGGAATATTGTTCTCCTTGGTCCGTCCCAAGTCAATTTCAAGGGGAATTAGAAATAAAATTGGTGAATGAGGTCAAGAAGGCAAATATGGTGGGGTCCAAGCACCACCAAAGGTATAGAAAAACTCCGCACTTAACCTTTTGGAAGGAAAGGATTAAAAATGCTGACAGGGTTGCAGTAAAAATGCCCCTATTGCGACACACCTGGTGCGGGGACCATTCCAATTCCGCCGATTTGAAAACTGCTTTGAATTCTGCCATTATCCCGACTTTCCGAAGTTTTGTACTTTTTATTTCCGACTCTAGCAAAGAAATGATTCGAGCCGACATATCCATTTCAAAACCGTCGGATGGCACTTCTGGGAATCTCCTGGGCTGACCTTTTCGGACTCCTTGGCCGTGACCGGAAAGGCATCTACCCAGTGTGTCCTACTCTTGCTCTTGGCTACGCCATTGGGTACGGGTGGGGTTTTTAGACTGTTGTAAAATAAAAAGTAGTAGGACGATTGCGCTGATTGATGTCTATGATCCGTTGTGCATTTTAGTTCGCTTGGTGTCGTGTGTGGTGACTGACTAGACTCGGCGATCACGATGACTACATCAATGCACATGTTTAATCAGAGTTACATTGTTTTATATTTCTATGCTTCTGTGGAGGCCGTGCCCCCTCCCGACCCTGAATTCGCCCCACCAAAACTTTGACTTCGCCCCTCCCCAATGTTAGGCACCAAGGAAATACTTTCACCCATCGTCATCGCAGTTCAGGCCTGCTGTGCTCCGATGCTCCATCAAGGCCAGTGTGTTTTAGCCTGCATATGGGCGCAGAAATATTTTACATAAGCCGGTGTGTGTTTGTTTGTGTGTATAGTGAGAGGAGGGTGACGGTAACGTTGACGATGACGGTGACGTTGACGATGACGATGGACCCGAGTCCACTGTATGACTCTGTAGTCGCATGCTATGACTCAAAGTTGTTATGTTGACATGTACTGTGTACTGCTCTTTTCCTTATGTGACTTCACCTGTTACTGGACGATTTTGCTCGTTGGCGAGGATGCTGAATAAACATAAACATACACATCGTCGAATAAAAAATCAGAATTATTGAGGTCTGAAAATATAGTGGTCGAAATCCGATGAGTTTTTGGTTGGGAGGGGGGTCTAGTAAGTTGACACTTCGCCCCCCCCTCCCCAATGTTTTTTAAAAAATCGACACCCCTGGGCCGTATGTGTAGGCAGAGACGTTCTCGGGACTTCATCAGCCTTAGGTGTAGGAACGGGGAGAGTCAGGGGACTGATGCACCATCCCCACTTCTTAAGGTGGTGGCCAGCGATGTCAAGTGACCTCTATCGATTTGACGAACTTAAATCTCCATCGACATACCATGGTAACTTCGGACGCCAGAGGACACCATCACGTGGTCAATAGACATCTTTTAACATTTGTTTTCACCGCGTGAAGAGAAACGCTTCTTGCTGCACACCTTTAGTCAAGTTGGAAGCACCACATGCTTCCATATGGACGGTATCACTATGGTAGGCTTGCGGTGCGTTTGTTTTGCACAATACGGATGTTTTCCTGGTAATTACCAGTGAAGGAGCGAAATGGACCAATTATGGCCTGATTTGAAGGGGAAAAGAGCATAAGTCATATTACGGACCGGATAAAAGAAAACAAAAAGAAAACATGAACAAGTGTTCGGTTCGTAAATTTCATAGCCATATAATTTTATAAAAGCACACGAGAACACCTTTTTGTGATCTCTTCTCCATCCAATGCGGAAGTTCCACCTAAAATCGAGGACTTTATTAAGTGAACCCATGTGATGTTTCAGCACAATTTTCGGAATTTTTACCGGCCTAGAAGTAAGGTTGAAATGTAAATTTTCACCAATAAGAGCACGAATATATTTACAAAGGATCATATAGGCCATGAACATGGACACGACTAGGTATTGAAGTGTTCAGAATTTCTGCTTCTTCATGGAAAGTTTTGCGCCTGGGGGAAATTCTTGACACGAAAAAGATAATAAGTTTCCAATTAAGCCATAGGTAAGCTTACGAAAACCTCCCGGATCTGAGTCCATTTGGGACCTCCTCCACACACTTCTTCACAAGGTTATCCGCCCATGCATCAGCCATACGATGCCAAGCGGTCTGGTTAGTTCTGGATGTGCATCACAAAATGCAGTAACGGATAAATAACACGGCAGAAGGCGGTATTTATTGTTATCGTCATTCGTATGACGTAACACCGACGAGTTCACTTGTGATAAGGGCGGGCATTGTCAGTGTGGAAGCCTGAAATGCGTGCATACTACCATAGCCAAATAATTGAGAGGAGTCCTACTTCTTATCGCAGATGGTAGCGTATTCTCCCTGGCAGAGAGCGTAGTTGATGACGTGGTGGATGACGTTCTCCTCCAGACTGCCACGCAGCAGGTGGGCGCCGGGGCCACGAGCGAAGATGGCCACATCCTCGCCACCGTGGGTCTCCTTGGGCAGGTAGATGCCGGCCACCTGCTTGTAGTGCGGGTCGCGCCACTCGGCAGTCGGGCTGATGTCGGCGAGGCGAGCCCGCTTGGCCTCGAACTCGGACCAGACCTCGCTGCCGCCCGGACCGTTGGCGTACTGCATGATCGGGTAGGGCAGCTTGGGTGGAGGTCCACCCTTCTGCATGCCGCCGGCGAGGAAGGAGGCAGGGCCGAACATGTCCAGCCCGCGCTCCGGGTAGCCGTTGATGGAGAATGTGTGCGAGTGGTCCGAGGAGACGACAATGAGAGTCTCAGTCTCGTCGGTGTTGTCCATCACGTGTTGGACGACCTCCTCAAGCTCGATAGTTTCGTCGATGGCCGTGTACGCGTTGCCGTAGTGGTGACCGTGATCGATCTTGGCGCCCTCCACGAACATCACGAAACCATTGGGTCCACGCTTCAGGATTTCCAGAGCCTTCTTCACCATCTCGGTGAGGCTGACGTCATCAGGAGTCTGGAAGGCGCGGTATTGCATGTGGCTGCGGCTGAACAGACCCAGGACGTAGTCGGCAGAGGCGGCGTCGAAGTTGTTGAGCTCATCCTTAGTGGTGAGGTAGGCAAACGTGCGTCCCAGGGAGGCCTGCTTGTCCTTCCACTCCTGGATCAGGTCACGGCCATCCAGACGAGAACCACCCTCGACCTCCTTGGGCGTGAACTTACCCCAGCCGCCACCGAACGCGACGTTGATGTCGATACCCTCACGCTCAACAAACTGGGTGGACAGATCCTTCATGACGTTCGTGCAAGAATCCTGAACGGGGCCAGTCATCCAGGCCATCGCTTCGAAGTCGGCATCCGACTCCCAGGTGCGGTATGCGGTATGGCCGAAGGTGGCAGCGGGCGAGGCGTGCGTGATGCGGGCGGTGGACACCAGACCGACCCACTTACCGGCCTCAACTCCGTAGCGGAGGATCGACTTGGGTGATGTGCTCTCGTTGACGGCGTCACAGTTCCAGATTAGGACAGCGCAGTCGACACCGACCGTCAGGAAGTTACCCTTGGTGCCGGTCAGGTAGGCAGTGGCGGTGGAGGCTGAGTCGGCGGTCCAACGGTCACAGTTGTACGTCTTAGACAGACCCAGGTATGGGGAACGTCTCCCAGGACAGCATGGAGTGCTCGGGCACGTCGGCTCCGTTGGCCAGACCCTTGAGCTTCCGGGCAGCGGCCAGTGTAGCGATGGACATACCGTCACCGATGAAGAGGACAGCGTTCTTCGCCTGGTAGTTGTAGACGGGATCAGCCAGCTTCGTCCTGAGGATGTCCTGGGCAATGCCCTTCCAGAAGGCCTGGTCCAGCACCATCCCGGAGCGGGACAGGCTCGTAGCGCGGTCGGCTCCGAGACCAGCCTTCTCCTGAGCCTCCAGATAGGTGGGTGCATTCATCTCGTGCATCTCCAGCTCGTCTTGGTCCTCGATCCGGGAGTCGAGAGGCACGGCGACGGCGAGCGCCACCAGACAGGCGGCTACCAGCAGCTTCATGTTGTTAGTGCAGGCAGTTGGCCGCTGTCCCACTGCTGAGGTGAGGCTGTACAGACACTCTGACCACACGACATTTTATACTCAGTCAGCGTAATGACTTACACATGTCAATGCGGTTTAATGGCAGATGATTGTTTAATCGTCTGGTCGGTGATTGCTGCAGATTTGTGCTACATTCGAGCACAGATGGTACAACGCCTCCGGCCCATGGTTTCAAGTGTTCGACAAGTGCATGCGCTGTGGTAAGATAATCACGTGTCTAATTAGCTTTAGGTGTCCGCAGTTCGCTGGTGTGCTTCGGTTTTCATTGGCGACGGAACAGCGATGAGTGTTTCATCGTCTGGTCGGTGACTGTTGCTACATTTCGTGATGTGGTTTGTCCTCCGACACATATACTGTGGCCGCGCGCCTCCGTGCCCAGATGTTCATGACACACTTCAGCTCGATTTGTACACCGCCTAGTCTCATGATCGGGTCCTTGAAGTCAGCGGAAGAGTAATACTCGCATGTGCGCAGCGCCTGTCGCGATACATGGTATTATGTGATGCCGATACGGAGAAGACGACCTGACTGCCACTCATAAGCGAATGACTTCAGGCACCTCTTTCTGTTCGCGGAAAACTCGGCGTAAGCTTAAAATCCTTTTGGAAGGAAGGTGAAGTGTTGAAATATGACACACTTCAGCTCGATTTGTGCACCGCCTAGTCTCATGATCGGTCCTTGAAGTCAGCGGAAGAGCCCTGTTCAAACTCTCCGTGCCCTGTTCAAACTCGCGAAGAAACGTCATGAGTTGTTTTGCTGGGTAAATTGGTTTTCCTTTACACACCCACCACATATATCGAGGTGCTCTTTAGAATTCGTGCTGCTTAATTGAAGTGAAGTGCTATCCGACGGTTTTTCCGGGTATCAGCGCTTTGTTCATTATCAGTATTCAGTTATGGCTAAGCAGGCCGTAGCAACTCAGCTGATATATGGATATGTAAATAGACAGGAAAGCATGATGCTGTTATCGTAAAAAGTCCCCTGCCCACTCCTGGACTACCAGTTTCAGTTCGATTTAACGTTGGGCACTTGGCCCAGAAGACACACGTGAGCGGGAAGCAACTACTCATCCACGTTCCCCCGTCTTGTCGCATATGAGCACAACCTGTCCCTGGATGCGCAGCAGTGTGCGGCAGCATAGGCTGGATTCTTCCATCCTCTGTCTGCCTCGTTTCTGTCTCGTTGGGGTTGAATCACCACCAACGAACTCTTTCCGCATTTTTGTATTTGCACAGGAAAGCTGCGAAGCCCTGCTGCATGATGCCATTATCTCTGATGCTTGATATAATGTCAATAGCAGAGAACACATGATCGCCACCGTTTTTTTTACAAAGCTTCCTTGACCAAATTAGCACAGCGATCATCGAGCAGGTGCGGTACACATACGTGGTGAAGTCAGCTGACAACGCCAGTAGCAACAGCATAATATACCGCAGCATCAAGAAATGATATAGATAACGTTATCTTGAACATGTAGATATGCGCACAACGATCAAGGGATTGCTAAGCATCCCGAAATATAGGTTATTTGTTTTCGAAATCGTATTTATCACCTCTTTCTTCCGTCACCTTATTAACTAAAAGCTTTGCGAGGCTCAAGTACTCCCGCAGACATTTAATCCCAGAAGAACCCAAAATAGCGCGCCTGACGCAAGAATAATATTGATGAATTTCGCACAGGACACCAGCGAAGAAATTGGATATTCAAAGCTCGCAAATATCAACAGAAAGTTTCTGTACATCCGTGATAGATAGGTAATAGTCTGAATACCATGATGAAATGAAGTTCCCATTTTTCGCTGTGAAAATCGTGTACTACTTCCCGCAGTTCAAGAGAAGACAATTACAAGACTACCACAACAAGTATTTTCTTGGTAGTATTGTGAGTAGTGTCAAACTCCCTTACTACACTGAACAAGGCATTTTGATAGAATGGCCGGTATTAAGAGAATCAATGGCCTCAATATGAGTGATTGATGACTTGCATGCACTTACCAGTTACCTTCAATAATACCCTATTGCGAAAAGCGCAGCCGTATTATACTATTGTATGGTGTTGGTAGGCGATGAAATCAGAAGATGAAGAGTAATGCCATTTTTGGCTTGGGACTCTCCACGATCCCCTTCCCCTTGAGTCAAATATATTGTGATAGCGCAAACAAAGATGGCGAATTGTCTACAAATAGGAAATGATCTGGAACTCACCCTGCAATCGAGATGGAAAAGTCAGGTACACTTATAACAAAATGTATTGATTGACAATGAATGGAACCACAGTTTCATTCACCCACTACGGCTGTTTTAACGCCAACGCCATCCCCGCAACGTTGTTTTAATCCGAATCCTATGATAAGTGGGAGTGTTTTCTGCCCGACCCGCGCAGAGACCTCGAAAACCTACCGTCGGATTATATCGCAGAATATCGGAAGCAAATAGTCTTGACGTATTTTAGTCATCTTTGGGTTAAAAAGCAAAATGCTAGAAACCTAGACCTCGGGAATAAATCAATGAATCAAGGAAGCATATTGACAAGCGCAGTCTTAGCTGCCTAAAAGAACTGAGGAAGTTCAGTCATTCGTTCCTCTATAATATTCCATTTTCGCTCCAGCTTCCATGTAGGCGTTTTAAAATTGATCCTGATGATTCAATATTCTACTTACATGTGCAAAATATATTTCCGTTCGGTAATGTCCTAGTTAGGAACCACACAATGGGAAAGTTCCCATGCTTCCCAACGACCGCTCATATAAACACCTAAAGGTTGGATTTGCCCTTGCGACAGTTCCGTGGTACATAGTTCAGTCTGAATATCATGATGAAATGAAGTCCATCTTTCTCATTGTAACGAATCGCGTGCTACTTTTCGAAATTCAAGAGAAGGCCATTGCAAGACCCAATTATAAGACGACTAAAACAAGTATTTTCTTGGTAAGTACCTATTGGACAAGTACTTCAGGAAAAGAAGTACAAGTACTTCTTGGCAATTGTAAGTAGTGTGAGAATCCCTTACTACGCAGAGCAAGCCATTTTGATGCAATAGCCGACATTAAGAGAAGCCATGGCCTAAATACGAGTGATTATACACGTGCATGCACTTACAAGTTACCTTCGATAATATTATGTTGCGAAAAGAGCAGCCGTATTCTATTATTGCATGGTGTTGGTAGGAGATGAAATCAGAAGATGAAGAATAATGCAATTTTTGGATTAGGACTCTTCGCGATCCCTCTCCACTTTAATCAATTAACCTCTGATAGCACAAACAAAGATGGCGAATAATGTACAAATCGGAAATTATCTGCAACTCACCTTGCAATCGAGATTGAAAAGTCCGGTGCACTTATTAAAAAAAAAACTTATTGATTGACAATGAAAGGAACCACAGCTTCATTGACCTTACACGGCTGTTTAACCCCATGCGCACTATCACTGCACTGTTGTTTTAAACCGAACCCTACGATAAGTGGGAGTGTTTTCTGCCAAACCCGCGCAGAGACCTCGGAAGCCCACCGTCTAATTACATCGAAAAATATAGCAAACGTATAAACGATCATGACGTATTATAGTCATCTTTGCGTTAAAAAAACAAGATGTTGGAGCCCTAGAACTCGGGAATAACTCAATAAAAAGGAAGCATATTGGCAAGCGCAGTCTTAACAGCATAAAAAACTGAGGAAAGGTTTAACATTCGCTCCTCTGTAAGTTTCCATTTTTCGTTCCAACTTCCCTATATGCGTTTTTAAATCGATCCGATGGTCCAATTTTCTACTTACATGTGTAAAATATATTTCCTTTCGGTAATGCCCCAGTTAGAAACCACACAATGGAGAAATTGTTTAACCCATTCATTAACAAAAACAAATCCATTAACCGCTCATATAAAAACCTAGAGGTTGCATTTGCCCTTGCGACAGCTCCAATGACCCCATGTCGTCGTCCAAGCTATCTGTGTTTGGCGTGGTATATCTGACTCCATCAAATGACTCGATGTCGTCCAAGCTATCGTTGTTTGGTGTGATAAATATTTTGCAAGCAACACTGGCGATTCCAGGTGCCAGACATGAGGGTCTTCTAGCATCGTATTTTTTTCATTCGAATGCCACGCTAATGTCGCATACGAATCCTATAGTTTACAATTAATGTACACCATCCCATTCTAAACGTCTCAGTATGGACAGCTAGGTATAAGAACGACAATTCGTCCCCTGCTGATATGAACAACACCGCAACGGTGATATTTGTCAATGGATTAATCACGTTGCCCATCATGGTAAGATAATTCGAGAACATACCTTTGAGCGCTCCATGCATTCATGTGCAGCCAGATGTTTGCGCTCTAGGCATCCTCCATTTCAAGCTTTGCTTTCCTGGACACGCCAATGATCATAATTATCAACATCCACTGTAAATCAGGCTGTAAAATGCACGCTCTACACGGCGAATGTATGGGTGTATCAAGGCGCTACTTTCGCCACAGTTTTGACAAAGTTTGCTATCATTGTATCATATATACCGCGTGCAATTCATGGTAGTGTTGTAAACTTTGACCTTTCGTCTTCATGGAAAACCATTACAATAGCGCCGATGCATAAGGGTGGCGACGATACTAAACCGTGTAGCTACCAACTGATAGATCGATATTGCCGGCGGTGGCTAAGCTTTGTGAGCTTTCAGTCCGAACACAATTGATGCAATATATATCTAGTCAGTGTATTCTAGCACGCAGCAATACGGTTTCCGCCCTGGCCCATCTGGCCGTGCTTGTTACTGCAATATATGCGACTAGCAATGTCGACAATGGCATGACATCACTAGTTACCGCAGACACCTCAAAAGCATTTGACTGTGTGGACCACGACCTCCTCCTGGAGAAACGAGGGAGGTACGGCATCAAGAGCCGGCGGTTCTCAGCACGGCTTAGCAATCGCATGCAGTATGTTGATCATTCTGAGGACCTATTGGTGACGCATTGGGATGCAAAGTGACTCAGCAAAGAAAGATGCTAAAGTGCATGAACTTTAGTGCTCGCATCGTCGGTGGACCTACCTTAGCCTACCTACCTTAGCCTACCGATGTTTGACCGCCTGATATCATTCCGTCACCGAAGGAGTCCGCCTCAGCCGACATATCAATGTTAGGTGGCATACTTTAGGCACTGAATATCTTGCTTATCTGTGATTTCCCTACACAAATCAACACCAAATCAACATAATATATTGATGAAAATTAGAGAAGAGATACTGAAGGAACATACAGAGTCACCGGATTTTCTTGACATTTAGGATTCATTTTACTCAATTATATTCATTTTGTTTCATGTTAGGAACCGTATTTATTGGATGTGAAGCCTATGGCTCTGCCTGACGTTTTGCAAGGGGACTTGCATATTAGGGTACCTCCTGCTGAGGAAAGCCTCCTCTGCTTCCTAGGGGGATACAGTCAAGGTGTGTCTAGGGACCTCCACTCCTTTCTCTGGGGATGTCTCTGGGTCTCCTGATTCCAGGAGGGGCTATTGCCCCTCCCTTAAGCCTCTGTTCTTGCTGTACTGTTCTGTTAGCGAGTGCACTAAACTTGCATTCAGTTCTCCTCAATTAGTGACTGGATGTGGCTGTTATATTACCTATGAAATAATGTTTCGCCAATCATGTCAGTTCGTTGTGCCAAATCAAATTATATGTGTATTCATGTCAGTACCCAATACCTTGCTTTTGATAAACTTCCTGGATAACAGCCATATAAATAAAGACCATCATCAACCATGAGAAATCCCACCGATAAATCTTTAAAACTCTATTTTCTTATATAGCATATGAGGAAAGATTACATTTCATCAAGAAAGGACCACGGAGGTTAACGCTGCTTTGGAAAGCCCAGGAGAGTTCCTTGTTTTTAAAGTGCCTGACCATCCCTCATCTTTCGACTTTATAATGATCTATGCATTCATGTTTGCGCAACATTTCATAACATATATTTACAACTACATCTGCACATGAAGGCAAAATGAAATTGAGCTATTTGAAGTGCTTGCCGACTTGATGGATTCCAGGAAGATTGCTGGCAGGAATTTAACCTCACCAACTTCGCGATTAAGGTGTGAATATATTGCTTTATTCCCCCCCTCCCCCGGTTTAGTAGTAGTGGTCTCAGGCGCAGCCGAAAGGTCTCGAGAAAGTAATACAGAGGTCCGAAAAGTGAATTTTTGCAACAGAACAAAAACAACTATCCGATTTTCAGAACCGGAAAGTAAAGTGGGCAAAATCCGACTCTTGGGGATGGGGTGCAGTCCTGATTTGTTCTACATAACACAATTTCGGTGCCTCGGACAGCCCCTGGCATTGTATGCATGTGCCGTGTCTTTTCCCCTGTAATTTTGACATGGAAAACAGAAAACCAATTTGACCAAACCTCCGAACCACATGATGATAACGATGAAAAACTTGACATCGCCCGCAAACGTTCCCCATCAATTGCCATTGCTTATTGATAGTCGTTCGAAAATGTACGTGAAGTCTCCCTTGACTTTGTCACCGTACAGTACATGTTCATTTTCATTTATGTAAGCTTCAACATTCACCCCAGTTCGACCCGCTGCAGAAGCTAGTTTTTTTTTCTGCAATGCTGCATGACGTACAAAGTATTAAAGAAGAAAATAAACAGCAACCCTTCATAGTCTGCGATGAAACGTTAAAGTGCTATAAACGTGTGTGCATATATATATATATATATATATATATATATATATATATAAAAAAAAAAAAAAAAAATAATATATATATATATATATATATATATATATATATATATATATATATATATATATATATATATATAATACACTATGTATATATCTTCAATTGATATCGATCTAAGAGCAAAGATACTCTTACAGTGAATATTCATGAAGTGCTGATGCATCCAATACCGATGTGTTTCGGAAAAGGGCTTTCGAACGTTCTCCTATATGGCAACAGTTCCGCGTCTCCCGAAACTTTTTTCGTTGCCTTTAGAACACGTCACCGCTCTAAGAACTGGTGCAAAAATACATCGAAATAGTGAGAGACGGGTTGGTTCCACTCACATCCCTCCTCTCCAACTCCTCCATTGTTGTAGGAAACGCTGAAGAAGCGTTGCTAGTGGGCATGATTTACCTATGTCAAACCTCAAGTGTTCCGCTTTCACCTGCACCGATTTGAAGTCACCATATGTGGCCTGTGATTGACCACGCGTTCAGGAACTTGTGCGCAGGTGCACAGGTGGTGCGTCGGAAAGCAATATAAAACGGGAGCCCGGGAAGACCTGGGCATCATCGTCTGACCGCTCGTTGGACGGCAGCATCCTACCATGAAGCTGCTCGTGGCCGCCTCTCTGCTCGTCCTCGTGGCCTCCGTGCCGCTCGACTCCAGGGTCGAGGATGAGGACGAGCTGCAGATGCACGAGGCGTGGGGATCCTCTTACCAGGAGGTGCAGGCCAAAATGGGACTCGGAAAGGGAGGTTCTCTCTCTCGCTCCGGCAAGGCTCTGGACTCGGCTTTCTGGAAGAGCATGGCTCAAGAAATCATCGCCGAGAAACTGACCGACCAGGTATACCACAAGCAGGCCAAGAACGCCATCCTCTTCATCGGAGACGGTATGTCCATCCACACGCTGGCCGCCGCGAGGAAGCAGAAGGGTCTGCTGCACGGTGCCGATGTACCCGAGCACACCATGCTGTCCTGGGAGAAGTTCCCCTACACAGGTCTGTCCAAGACGTACAACTGTGACCGCTGGACCGCCGATTCCGCATCCACCGCCACCGCCTACCTGACCGGCGCCAAGGGCAACTTCCTCACGGTCGGTGTTGACTGTTCTGTCCTTATCTGGAACTGCGACGTCGTGAACGAGAATTCTTCCCCAAAGTCAATCCTCCGATACGGAGTTGAGGCCGGTAAGTGGGCTGGTCTGGTGTCCACCGCCCGCATCACTCACGCATCTCCCGCTGCCACCTTTGGCCACACCGCATACCGCACCTGGGAGTCGGACGCCGACTTCGAAGCCATGGCCTGGATGACCGGCCCCGTGCAAGACTCCTGCAAGAACACCATGAAGGATCTGTCCACCCAGTTTGTTGAGCGTGAGGGTATCGACATCAACGTCGCGTTCGGTGGCGGCTGGGGTAAGTTCACCCCCAAGGAGGTCGAGGGTGGTTCCCGTCTGGATGGCCGTGACCTGATCCAGGAGTGGAAGGACAAACAGGCCTCACTGGGACGCACGTATGCCTATCTCACCACTAAGGATGAGCTCAACAGCTTCGACGCTACCTCTGCCGACTACGTTCTGGGTCTGTTCAGCCGCAGCCACATGCAGTACCGCGCCTTCCAGACTCCTGATGACGTCAGCCTCACCGAGATGGTGAAGAAGGCTCTGGAAATCCTGAAGCGCGGACCGAACGGCTTCGTCATGTTCGTGGAGGGCGCCAAGATTGACCACGGTCACCACTACGGTAACGCCTATACGGCCATCGACGAGACCATTGAGCTGGAGGAGGTCGTCCAGTACGCGGTGGACAACACCGACATCGAGGACACTCTGATCGTGGTTTCTTCCGATCATGCTCACACCTTCATCATCAACGGATACCCACAGCGTGAGCTGGATATGTTCGGCCCTGCCTCGTTCCTTGCCGGCGGTATGCAGAAGAGCGGCCCACCTCCCAGCCTGCCTTACTCGATCCTGTCTTACCAGAACGGCCCCGGAGGTGCCCGCACCGAGGAAGAGTTTATCGCCAAGCGCACCGGTCTCACGGAGACTGGCCCGGACGCCGAGTGGCGTGATCCGCACTACAAGCAGGTGGCCGGCATCTACCTGCCCAAGGAGACCCATGGAGGAGATGACGTCGGCATCTTTGCTCGCGGTCCCGGCGCCCACCTGCTGCGCGGCAGTGTCGAGGAGAACTACATCCACCACGTCGTCAACTGGGCCCTCTGCCAGGGCGACTACCTCACTGTCTGCGACGAGTAGAACTTTGTTATGTGACATTGCAAAGTTGCACCAGAAATGTGTGCATAGGAAAAAGTCCAGGTTAGTGGCACCGATGCTGATCTTGATTGCAAATCGTTCTATCAAAGTGATTGCAGGGCCTGCACAGGCCCTGCAATCACTTTTTGCAATCACTTATAGTAGTTCCACATGGAACTACTATAAGTTCATAGTGCTGCAGCCAGGTTAATATGGCAATGGTCGTTACAATCAACACTCATCTTACACGCGGGAAGCTGATGTGTGAGAACTGTTCCGTACTTCTGGTATTTAGCTTATCCGAATAAAATAGCATATGACGATAACAATGCGACCTCCAGCTCACATGGTAGCCAAGGATAAAATCAAGTTGGTGTCACCGATGTGTGAACAAGCATCAATATTACCGGATGACCTTTGCTTCGTAAGTAGACAGTGGGGACAAAAGAGTTACTTTAAACTTGGTGCATATTCGGATAAAGCCCTTCTTCAATATCAGACATCAAAAGAAATTCGCGACCCTTCAATAATATGCTACCCTATGTAAATTGTATGTCTAATAAGGATTGCTTTAAATCGAAGACTTATGTTGGGTGATGGGAGGGGAATCATTGAAAAAAAAGCATTCCATGTAGGCATCCCCGAAGTTTTCATGATACCCAATTTCTCTAGAATCTTCGATGTAACTAGACTCATATTATGGCACCGTTACTGAGTAGGTTGATGTGATCAGTAGTGCATAAAGACATAAAGACATAAAAGATCAGTGCAACTGGTGCCGTCCACCATATCTCGAACATGGCCCAACACCCTCCTGGCACAGATTTCGATGAAAATTGGTATGCAGTGTTATCTGAGGCCCTGAAACGATTTCGGAGCTTTTAGCTCAATTGGAGCAGCGGTTCACGAGTTATTGCCTGCGGCGTTTTTCTGAGTTCGCACTGAAGGTCAAACTTCCAGAGCCAATATCTTAGTGTTATGTAGAGATACATTATGAAAATTATATATCGTTGGAATCGCAATGAGCTCATCTTTCGATTGCTGAGGCCACTTTTTTATTTGTGCAAATTTTAAAAATATGACCCCGTGACCTCGGATAACGTGACCTGTGGTGACCCCTAGTACAATTATATTGATATAATTATTTATGTAAAACGAAAGCCTCATCATTTATGTTCCTGATGAAAAAATAAAAACCATGTATATTAAGCGCCTAATACCAGTTTCTGTAACAAATATTGCCTGACTTATGCGAAAAATGACGCTTAAATAGGTCTGCTGTTCAGTAAGCTTTGTTTTCCGGTTCTTCGAAAGAGTACAACATCGTAGTGTGCTACGGATGTGTTTGGCACATTTTGTTAAGGCCCTTAATCTTATTTTCAACACTAAACTCACATTTAGATCAGGCTGGGATACGATTAAATGTCAGATGTGCAACATTACCTGATGCACACCGGTAAGTACGCACGGGCTTCAGAGGACAGTGGACGTTCGGCAGTCGACATCCACGCAGACCCCAGTTGGTACGAAACGGGATAGCGTTATCTGTGAACTTCGATCCCAGTTTACGCTGCCGTGTCGTTTATCCCCGCTGTCTAGGGGGAGGGGGGGGGGGGGGTCTAGTTACGCCGCGTAAACCGACCGGGCTGACTCGAGCGGAGCGATAAGATAAGGGATCACCTCATGAAACCGTGAGCGTGGAATCAGAATCGTGTGCTCAGTCGACGCCAGGCACGAGGTGAAGAGGTCTGGTTCTTAACAAAGTGAAACGGTGCTGGCTTATCCTGGTATTTCGCAAGGCCGGAGCAATGGTACGGCGCTGCTGTTCTGATCCGTATAAGTGCCATAAATCTCATATAACTAAAGGTGTGAGGCCACCATCTGAGCAACTGGTCGAACTGGTGAATGACAGTCGAATTCAGAAGGACGTTTTCCTGTGCACGAACTGCACTGGAAGGTTGCTTAAGGATCCTAAAAGTCTACCACTGCAAGAGGTATCGCCGGTTCAGTCAAATGACTCCAGCAGCCAAACTTCCAGCGGAAAAGCGTCAAGTCCTGTGTTTGGCGAGAACTACGCACCCTCGGATGAAACCGACCATGCAGCAAGCCATCTTGACGCCGACGTGACCTTACCCATCCTAGGCGTATCGCCGTTGAGGACAAGTGAGTTTTCCAATGGCTTCTTATATATATAATGAATTACCTGCCTGTTGTGTGCATTTATTAATCATCGGCGGTCTGATGTTCGAGTGAAGATACATCAACCTCGATGCCTCTTTGGTGTATCAGACGCAACACTCACGGGCGAACGGTTTTCATTCTGATAAAGGTCTTACGACCCCCCCCTCTCCCTCTCAAAGGGGGGAGGGAATGGAGCCATAGCTAATGTCTTTGAATAGGTATATTTTGTTCACAGACATTTCGTTGTATTCTATCCTGGGACACACATCAACGTTCGATTTTTACATCGCACCATTACATTACACCATTACACCGCAAAAGAACAAGGAAAATACTTCTCAGACATGACAAAAATCAACCGATCAAGGGGAAGTCGTGGTCCACGGCGACTTCTCAGAAAACTTCTCCCTTTGTGGTCCAAGATGCGGCTAAATGGTTTCACTGGGATGCTTCTCAGTGCACACTGCATCCGTTCGTTGTGTACTGGCGGGAAGAGGACAAGCCTGTCCACCAGAGCTATTGTTTCGTTTCCGATAGTACGAAACATGATACGGCGATGGTTTACGCCTCCCAGAGGAAACTTATCCCAGAGATCCGTTCGCATGTCCCAAGTCTCAAAAAGGTGCGCTATTTCAGCGATGGGTGTGCTGCCCACTGGCGGATCCAGGGAGGGGCCATTCCGGCCATGCCCCCCCGAAGCGCTTAAAAGGGGGCCATAGTGTCTTTTGGCCCCCCTCCGAAACCAACAGAAGTTAACTAAATTAAAATGCAGTAACCTTTGCCGAGGTTGAAAAATAGCGTCCGGATGAAAGAATCTCCAATTTTAAATGATTTTTTTTATATATAATTGTTTGGAAGCCAGTATAGTAGCATAGTAGATTCTGACACACATCGAGGTTCCATGCTGATCAAGTTCTGCTTACAGCAAGAGTTGACAAAATCGGATCCGCCAATGTCCACGTGCACGAACGTTGACGTGGTACAAGACGTTGGACGTGAACGTGAACGTTTTGGTAAACAAGAACAAAAATCCGGTAACTTAGAAACGGTAGAGGTAGGCTGGGGCCCCTACACAGGAAATTATGTTGTCAATTATGATTTTACTTTTTATTTTATTTTAATTACAATTATAATTTTTAAAATGGGCCCCTTTGCCAAATAGTGGTCGAAATCCGGTGCTTTTAACCAAAAATAGTGGGAGAATGGGCATCCTCTAAATCCGTTCGACCCCTCCCCTGATGCAATTCCTAGGTACGCCACTGGGGGAGGGGAGGGGGGGGGGCTGACGCCGAAAACCGAAAGTTGCCCCCCCCCAAACCGGTGGGCTAGATCCGCCAGTGGCGCTGCCCAATACAAGAATAGATATAACTTCTCTAACGTGTGTTGTCATGAGGTCGACTTTGGCATACCATGTGAGTGGCACTTCTTTGCGACATCGCGCGGAAAAGGCGCATGCGATGGGATCGGCGGGATAGCGAAAAGGGCTGCGTATCAAGAGAGCCTGCGACGGCCTGCCTCCGATCCGATCACGACTGCGGAAGCTTTGTTCCTATACCTTGATGTGAAGTATGTCAGCTCTGTCAAGTTCGTCTTTGTCAGCTCTCAGGAAGTGAAAGAAGCAGCGTCTTATCTCCGACAGCGATTCTCGAGAGCAGTTACGGTGAAAGGTACACAGCGGTTCCACAGATTCTCGCCCTCAGACCTCGCGTCCATCGCGGTGCACGAACTCTCCAGTGACCCGGGACGTGTCGTGAGGGTGAGCAAGAAGTGAAGTGCTATGAGAGAACGCTATCCCTCTGAACCGTGCATTTGCAATGGTGCATACGTATGCACTATGCAATTAATAATAAAATCGCTAATTTGCCAACATATGTGTGTGCGTGTGTGAGCAGGAAAAAGTATTAGGACTACATGCGTAATTGGGCGTCTCTGCCTGTGGTTTTTATGCTATTAATAAACGAAATAAACTAGTGCGTCACAATGCCATTGTCCTATGAATTATGTTGATTTTTGGTGGTTGCATAGCATGTATAAAGTGTGACAAGTTCACATGTCTCAATATGTTTGTGAAATATAGTTCTGCTCAGTGAAAAAAAGAAGCAAGTGACTTAGCAACATATGTAAAATGTCTCGGTACCATGCTTGGTATTGTACGCTTCAGAGGCACCGGCGAGACAAAGCTTACTGAATAGCCAGCCAATTTAGGCGTCTTCTTTCGCATAGGTCAGTCAATATTTGTTACAGAAACTGGTATTAGGCGTCTAATATACATGATTTTTATTTTTTCATCAGAAAGATAAATGATGAGGCTTTCGTTTTATATAAATAATTATATCAATATCGTTGTACTAGGGGTCACCACAGGTCACTTTACCCGAGGTCACGGGGTCATATTTTCAAAATGTCCACAAAACCAAAAACGGACCCCAGGAATCGAAAGACGAGCTCATTGCGATTCCAACGATATATAATTTGTAATAATTTATATCTACATTACACAAAGATATCGGCCTTCGAAGTATGACCTTCAGTGCGAACTTATAAAACGCCACAGGCTATAATTCGTGAACCGCTGCTCCGATTGAGCTGAAACGCTCAGCAATCGTTTCAGGGCCTCAGATAACCCTGTATACCAATTTTCATCAAAATATGTGACATGAGGGTGTTAGTTTTGAAAATTCGTGTTCGAGATATGGTGGACGGCACCAACTATGAGCCACAAGTTGCACTGATTTATTGGTTGCACTCTGGACACTGAACCAGTTGCCCACAAAATCCGTCGATCAACCCTCCCTGGAATACAGAAAAACAAGCCACCTATTCTTATAATGATTGTCTATGCTGTTTTTAAAGATGTTCAGTGTGTTGCTACTGACAATGGTTTCTGGCAGCTGGTTCCAGTGGTTTACTACCCTGTTGGTGAAGAAAGACTGTCTTAACCTTTTCCTGCTGTGATTAACTTTAATTTTGAATTGATCACCTCTAACAGCATCATTTCTGTTAAATTCAAATATTTCCCTGAGATATCCCTGTTCCTGACCGTGAACAAATTTAAAGACCTGGATGAGATCCCCTCTCAACCTTCTATATCTAAGTGAAAACATATTCAATTTGTTCAATCTTTCCTCATATGCCAGGTTGCCTATACCATTAACCATTTTTGTTGCCGTCTTTTGTACTCTCTCTCTCTCTAAAAGCCAAAAATATTTTTCATAACTAGGGGACAACCATGAGGTGGGCCCAGGGGCGTCGATTTGTATCCTTTTGTGGGGGCCATGGCCCCACCAATGTTGATCTTCCCCCCCCAAATGTTGATTTGGCCCCCCCCCCCCAATAACCTATGCTATTTTATGCTGATAAGAAAGCTAAAGGGAAAACTGAAAAACACCATGCTAAGTACAAACATTGATGTTAACCAGCACATTTTGTACTGAAAAGAAACAGATTTGGATTAGATAGTGGACTGACTCTCCACCTTTTGCTGAAAAATGTAAAATTGTGTGCAAAAACAAACAAAATAGCTAGACTTCCCTCCACTGTGGAAGTACAGCTTACATCATAAAATGTTGAGATTAGCGATGCTGATGCTTTTAAACCAGATTGTCCGAAAAAAATATGCTAAGCAACTAAAGAACAATTGCATGGTCATACTAATGTTTGTACACACCACCAATGGCAAAACCACATGCATATGG
Organism: Ashinkailepas kermadecensis; assembly: GCA_034440615.1. Taxonomy (NCBI): domain Eukaryota; kingdom Metazoa; phylum Arthropoda; class Thecostraca; family Neolepadidae; genus Ashinkailepas; species Ashinkailepas kermadecensis. The sequence goes on along the minus strand of JAOTOM010002758.1, from coordinate 70,284 downwards.
AGCTTGAACATAATTAATTCCATTCTCAATTTCCAGTCATTGTTAAACTTGCATGCAAATCATGGTTATCATTGAGATTGTGGATATACAAACTATAATTATCTTCAGCAACCTACCCATCACACCATCAGCTTGATATTTACCAAGATACCTACCTACATGCCCAAAGACAATGTGCATGCATTCAATATTGATATGGGGAAACCCAATCTCAAGCTGAACCAACAAAAGCCACGTGTGAGCCAATCTGCCAGCCTATGGAAACATGAGAGAAAATTCAGCAAGAAGCCGTGTAAACACCTCATTATAATTGATATTCCTGAAGAATCAATAGGTATTAAGTTATGGCCACACATGGGTTCCTAAACAAACCCTATAGAGTCATACAAGACCAGTGTCTGGTAGCGCACATTAAATGCCACCCACGATACTATTACCTTAAAGGTACACCAAAGTTCGCCTTCAAGCTTTGGTGGCATCATAGTTTTTAATCTTATATTGCAGAAATTGGTAGCATCAGGCGTGTTTCAATTTCACTGCGCATGAGACAGTTAAAACATTTTCCATTTTCAAGTTTCAAAGTTTAAAGAACCTAACCCAGCCAAACCTAACCTATCATAAGTTGCTGTTGAATAAAAAATGATTGGTAAATTTGCAGTTCAAGGTAATTTTTGGGGTTCTAATTTTTCTTCAGTATACCATGTTCATGACGGTGACTAAGCATGATGGGACCACTTATTTTCAGTGTAAATTCATTTTATTTTAATTTGAGAAAGAAATTTGACAAATTTTCCAACTTAAAAAACCTAAACCAACCTACCCTAACCAAACCTAACCCATTTGTTTGCTTTATGGTGACAAATGTGTGTAAAAACTTTTCTTGGTTGGTTGGTTGGTTATTTGGGCTTACGGCCGCATTGACTGCGTTGGTCATACAGCGCCCATACAACTTTTCTTGTTCCCACCTTAAAGCACAATAATACCCAAAAGTTTCCCCCAAAAAACATTTACAAACCTCTTCACAAAATTTTTAAACAAAATTTATTCAAAAGCAGCTTAGGTTAGGTTAAGCTGGGTTAGGTTTCTTTTTAAGGTTGAGAATTTTCAGAAAATGAATTAATTGACAATTTTTGTAATTTTATTTTATGTTCTCAAAATATAGGTTAGGCTAGGTTAGGTTAGGTTCAAAACATTCATGTTTATGCTATGCTACCGAATTAAAAGCCATTTTTGACATTATTTTGCTCACAACCTGAAAAGTAAGCATTTACACAGAAAATAAGTGGGTCCAATCATCTTAGTCACCTTCATAAACATGGTATTCTGAAAAGAAAAAAAAATATCTTAAACTGCAAACTTATCAAATAATTCGCAATTTTTTGGGGAAACTTTTGGAAATTTTTTTAAATGTTTTCCAACTTGAAAAGCCTAAACTAACCTAACTTAACCAAACCTAACCCATTTTTTGCTATATGGAGGAAACTGTGTGTAAAAACCTGTCTTGTTACCACCTTAAAGCACAATAACACCGGTTTGGCTAGGTTAGACTAGTTTAGTTGTTTAACTTGGAAAATTTGTCATAAATTTTCAAAAATAAAATAAAATCGGAAATTTTCCTTCAAAAGCAGCTGACGTTAGGTTCGGTTAGGTTGGGTTCGGTTGTTCAATTTATAAATTTTCAGAATATATTGCTTAATTTTTGTTGTTAATTTTTTATCCAAAGGGAGGTTAGGATATGCTAGATTAGGTTACGTTGGTTATGGTTATTAGGCTATGGTATGGATTCAATAATGAGTGAATCCATACCATTTCCACTGGAGTCTAAATACATCATAACCTTACTTCTATAACGTATATCACAAGAACCCATCTCGATTCTACTGCTCACTCAGGACACCATAGAAGTCAATTAATGAAAGTGTTACTTCATTACCTGCATTGCTAATGTAAACAGAAAGAAGTCCTTTGAACCATATGCAAATGGAGCAGCACCTTCACAGTGCTGCTCCATCCACATCCAACTCCAACCCTGACCAAACTTCAGAAGCGCATCCGTCTCCAAAGCAGCCTGCGGAAGAAGGTATGTATTGCAGCAAAAGTGCTATGATCTGAATTCCATGGTATCCCTGTTGCCTAATAGTCCATACTTGCCTATCCATGTAGGAGATGTTTGACTTTCCCTAAACTGTCTGGGGAACTTGGGAGTTGAAATCATTTGTGAGTGATGAAGCAGATGAGATATTTCATCAAAATCACACGATGACCTTCCCTCGATGATTACAAAAATAGTCGAAAGTTACTTAGATGGTGTATATTCGGGTACAACCCTACGTCAAACCGATAAAAAAGCAATTCCAACTAACGGTCGAATTGTCACTGCCTTGTTTTATTATGTATGTCGATGTCGTGCCTTGCTAGGCATAGGCTTTTTGATTCCGGAGACGCCTTCAACACGTACAAGACAAGGCATACATTTCTGCACATTTGCATACATTGTTCACACACGGCGGTACCTACTATAAAAATATTTATCGAAAGCACTAAAGTTAACTAAAGTAAACTATAGTCATGGGGGGGGGGGGGCTCCTTTCATGCATATCGCATCTATCTGCTTTTTTTGGTAAACACCCTGCATTGCTGCACCAGGACGGAGAAGAAAAATAAAAAACAAACAACAATCCCGAAGCTACCACAATCGGCACACGCACATCTCATTCCTGGAACATAACATACTTGACATGCACGTTATACACACACTGTTGATACATGCCTAACGACTCATTGTATCACAATATCGGCCAAGAGGTTGTGTTCGAGTTTAAGTCAGGTTTATGTTCCTTAATGAGTAATGACTCAGCGATCTTCCGATCCACATGGTCTTTCGCTTTGAATAGTATCCGAAGGTCCAAAGGAATGGTGATCCTGTGTGTTGGCGTTTCTGAAGTGGTCTCCAAAAGGAGGTGTCGGCTGTTTGATTTAACATGTCCCGAATGTGTTCGTTGAATCTGAGTGAAGGAAGTGAAAGAAAGTAAAAACCGCCAGCACACTAGGATTTCCAGGCATCGACGCACATGGCATGATCAAGATGATGGCTTTTTAACTCTGCCCTACATCGATGAAAACATACTTTGTAAAGTAAAGGAAATCGTGAGAAAGTCTGGCCTAAAAGCGAAAATAGCTTGGAAAAACGATAGCAAATTGCGCACTTCTTTGATTCATTCAGCTTTCACTAAGCCTAGGTGCCCAGGAGGACTGCGTTGGCACACCTGTAGGTCAGGTTTCAACGGAGACTGCACCCAAAAAACGTAGTATACAAAATGTTTTGCAAGCTGTGTCGGGCTACATACATAGGGGAAACAAATCGCCCAGTGCGACTCAGATCGCTGGAGCACGACGACGACGACGACGACGACGACGACCGACGACGACGACGATGACGATGGACCCAAGTCCACTGTATGACACTGTAGTCGCATGCTATGACTGCTATGCTAAGTTTTTATGTTGACATGAGCTGTGTACTGCTCTTTTGCTTATGTGACTTGACCTGTTACTGGGCGATTTTGCTCGTTGGCGTATGCTGAATAAACATAAGCATACACATCGTCAAATTAAAAAATCAGAATTATTGAGGTCTGAAAATATAGTGGGCGAAATCCGATGAGTTTTTGGTTGGGAGGGGGGAGGTCTAGTACGTTGACACTTCGCCCCCCCCCCCCCCCCTGTTATCCCATCTCTGTTTCTGTACCAAGAGATGTCTACAGAGTAGCCTTCCCCTGCTCTTACTCCGTCCATCCCGACTGTTCCGTGCATTCATCAGTATACAGTTTGCAGTTCAGTGCACTGGCGGAGACCCCAGGAGTGGGTGGGAAGGTTGGAAATAAATGCTGTCTAGTGGGTCCGTGATCTCTGTTTCTGGGTGAGAAAACATGAAGCTGAAAACATACAGCTTTCCAAAACTGAGAATCTGGTCATGCAGTGTTGAAAATTATGGAGTTTTTAATTCGATTGGGCGATCCAGAGGGCCCTTGAGTTGGCAAGATATCTCCATATACAGCTTAGTGGACAACTTATATGTCACACGCCGGGGATGGATAATACATGAGAGCACATTGGGCCAAGGCAGACCTGTTTCATAGCATGCTTGGAGGTCATGTTAACCAATGGTATGGCATATCACGATTATGCATACCGTCATCTTTTTTGGGGGATGGGGATCTATTTCAATCATCTAGTGTATATGTGTTTTCTTATCATTACCTTCAGGAGTATTCCATGGCCATTCGGAAGTCGTGGGAATTGACAGACAACAATTCGAAGTAACAGATTTAGGAAGTCTGCATTTTTCGCATAATTGACTGCGCATCGGACGGTGTGATGTTTTATTTCCTGAACGGGAATGCAATCCCCAGGGGTCGGTCGAAACGAAATAAAGTCTGCGAATACATGTCAGCCAGTAGCGCAACCAGGGGGGGCCAAGGGGCCATGGCCCCCCGAAACGTTTTGGGGCCGCTCCACCAGGGCGCGAAGGGCCCCTGCTCGGAGTGGGCCACCCTACTCAGAGCCCTGGCTAGGGGCCCGCGAAGCGGATCTGTGGCTCGAATCAGGGGCCCTTTGAACCAACTGAAAATCTGAGGGCCCGTTTTAACCAGGGCCCGCCTCGAACCGGGGCCCATTTTGATCCAGGGGCCCGCATTGAACCAATAGCCCGCTTAGAACCAGGGGCCCACTTCAACCTGGGGGCCCTGTCTTGAACCAGGGGCTCTCTGGAACCAGGGGCCCGCTTCGAAAAGTGCTTTTATTTCTGCGAAGTTTTACAAACATAGGGGCCCGCTCAAAAGTAAGTGCATGTTTTCCGCAGACTTTTTAAAAACATGAGGGGGGTCCGCTTGCGAGGGGGCCCGCTCTCCAACCCTGGCCCCCCCCCCAACTGAAATCCTGGTTGCGACACTGATGTCAGCTGCTACAAAACTTGTAAACACTTTACAATACAATGCACACTGACTTATTTTGTGAGGATTGGAATTTTCAATTCTTCTTTTAACGGATCAATAGCTGTTTGGAAGAGCTAGAAAACACAGAAGGAATTAGCTGGCAAGTGAAAGCGTTAATACGACGAACTTCCAGACTAACACAGGACTTCTGAGAGGTGCTAGTCAGGCAATGCGCAAGCTAAATGCAGCATCAGATTAGGACATGTTCGTAAAATGTTCAAGAAGGATAAGCATGGCATATAAAGCGAAGAAACACTAACAATATGTTCGTACAATAAACTTACAAAGATAGGAACACTGATCTTGAAGGGTGGCTGAGGGTTTTAGGAACTCTCCAACAGAAACAGAACGAGCACACACGATGCAATCAGCAACAACCCCAGCTACTGCGGTCGGGATTTCCTCCTTTGGATTTACCTGGATGATAGCCAGGCCACATTCCTTCAGCATATCAACCATGTGTCGCGCTGTCATCCTGTCCAGCACATTGCTGCCTGGGCGATCACAGTTTCGTGATGTTGGTGCATTGTGTACATTTGATCCTTCCCGGAATGATGCTCCCCTATCAAACTTCAATTTTGTGACGTCCTGCTCCCGTTTAAAAACCGGACATCCTCGGTCACGAGCAGAATGGTCACCCTTGCAGTTGGGACAGCACAAGGTTTCAGTTGTGAAAACATTCTCCAATGGCAGACGAAGCGTCCCATCTGGAGATAGGTTGGTAAGTGCACACCCTGACCCTAACATGCCCGATCCTCACATGGGTAGGTCATGTTTGAGAATGAAATGTGAGTACGATGTTGTCTGTGTCGTGTAAAGCACCGTCCTTTTTTGTTTTCAATCTCCTGGCCTCCAGGACACCGAAACCTGTCAGACCGCGGACAATTTAATCATGTGTCACGCCTTGTAGGCCGTGGCAAGTGATGACACTCCTTGAACAGTTTTGGTGCCGATGAGATTTCAGTCATGGGCATTGTGGGTACGGCCTTTTTCACGCTTTTTCCTTCGATCGTATACGAAAACGTAAAAACCTTGACTTTTAGTGCCCTCCTGGACTCCTCCTGGTCCGAAAGCTCCACCTCGAAGCCGCCGTCACGCAATGGTTCGCCCCGCACCACTGTGCCAAAACGTTCGGCGGCCTCACACCGTTGAAAAGGGTTGAGGTCGGAGAGTCTGAGTTCTGAACTCTACAAGATTAGGACAGTTGGGTCGACAAACTCGTGCTCTACTTCGATGTCACGTTCGGGTATGTTGTCAGGTCGAGTCGCACCGACGAGACGAGAATCCCTAACAGAAGGGCTAGAGGAGATTCGCGAATGAGATGGGGAAGACGGGAGCGATGAATCGTCAGAGTCAAGGCAAGGCCGACGGTAGATTTTGGCGTTAGAAGAAGTCATGTAAGGGTTCTGTTTCGGCTCTGCGCGACCTTCCACCACACGGAGTCCTATAGGGGGACGCCTGCTGTCGTGACAGCAGGACGCCAAACATCCGCGGAACTATGCGGGGCAGGCGGCGCCTTCGCCACGGCCGGAAGGGAGAGACTCACCACCCCAGCCAAGTTACAGCGCCGACCACCCCTTGACCTCAGCCGGCCGGCAGGCTTCAGGCTCCCAGTCCGAGGCGACCTGTCGCTTGGCCTGTGTGGGATCCTACGGGCCCGCCCGACCCTACGGGATATCGGGACTAAAGAGGCGTGTTGCTCTCCCGTCACAGCTATCGCCGTGAGACGGGGGAACTCAACCACCAGGACTCCGTGAATAACTACCCCAATAAAACAACCTGGGAGACGGGGAAGTTGTCCTACCTGCTCAAATAGGGATAGTTCATTTTGCAGGGCCAGGTGGAGGACATGGATGTTGAGATGGGATGGATATTGGAATGGAAACGTAGGGATGAAAGGATGAGTGAGGCACTCCTAGTCTGGCCTCCTACCAGTCGACTGGTCCGCCGGATCATTGGAGCACCACGGAAAGATGGTGCCTCGTCGGGGGAGGGGTGGAATTGTGTTGCCCGGTGGCTTAGCGACGCCACGAATTTTGTTTTGGGGGCGAGATCAAGCGTTCATGTTGATTTTGTCTGGCAAGGTACTATGGATACTATGGATACTGGATACCATGGATACTATGGATACTGTGCATGCTATGGATACTATGGATACTATGGATACTGTGGTTACTACTATGGATACTAAGGTGCATAATACTATGAAATTTCAGAAATCCGACGCCTTTCCAACTTAAAAGGAGGCCACATTTTAGTTCCTTGCAACGTTCGTTTCTGCGACAACATTTTCCACCTGATTTTTTTCCGGAACGACAAATGTCAGCATTTATTGACTTCTGGCCTGAGGAGCGTTGGAACAAACAGTTAGCACGGTCTCAAAACCACAACAGTCGGATCTATCATGTCAGCTGTTTTCTGATATTCACGATATCATGCTGACTCGGCCTTCGGCCCTGCTCGTAGTAAATAGGAATGGGAGGGCTCTCGAGGGATCTCACCGTCATATATTTTCCATGACAGCCGTCGAAGGAGTAAAATGAGCAGACACAAACTTTCAATGCCTTCCTATACACCGCTTTGTATACCTCGTACAAATTCCAAGGTCATGGTCACAAAGCCATTGGCCTGAGCGGATCGAAGCGGGTGATGTTCCAAAAATTTTGAAGGTTCCGATATTCGGGGTAGTTGCAACATATCAATACCAAACTCAGAGCATTCATTAACACGAACGTGAACATTCAACATCAACATCAACATCAACATTCTCTGTTCATTCATCGACACGTACGTTTCTGCTACATCGAAGTGTTAACCAAGGTCAAGGTTTCTGATCCGAGATCAGTTTTATTTCTTCGTTTTGTATCGTAATAAGTGGGGGAAACTTGAATTGAAGGTAAGTTGGGTGAGGGAGATGATACAAGAGCATGCAATAAGTATTCTAGCTGAAAATATTTTAAAGGGGAATAATATCAGGTCACAAATATCAAAAGATGTTCTGCTAATACACTTATACAATGCTACGTATGCAAATAGCATATATATATTATACACAATGCCACCTTAATAAGGATGTTACCGTTCCTCGTGGAGCCATGTCTGAGTTCAGTCAAAGCGTCAATTAAGCCGTGCAGCATGACATTCGAATAGTGAACAATAACCTGAAATTACCTAAGCTCGTATGATCTGACCTTATTGAGCCTGATTTGACCTTTTCATTGACTTACTTTCAAAAGAGTGTACACGTGGGCAAAAGTTAATGTGTGCGTTTAATTAAGGTATACATTGTCCAAGAGTGTCCTAAGGTCAGGCAGAGGTAAGAAAATGGATAGTTTATGAAGATGCTTCAGTGTCAAATCAGTTCGCTTTGGAAACAAAATGTGCATGCTTCAATGTGATGTATTTCATTTGTATTCAGGCTTGAACTAGCGTGACCTGACCATAAGGCTGTGATGGGATCGGATCTTAGGATTATCACATGTGAAGCAGATATGCACAATTTGCTGATGTGTGTATTGCCATAACAAGTTATCTTAAAAGAGCCGAGACATACACACACACACACACACACACATATATATATATATATATATATATATATATATATATATATATATATATATATATATGTATGTGTGTGTGTGTGAAAACACAGAGCAATGGGAGCATAGCTTTATTAACAACGTTTCGGCTCACGCCTTTCTCAAGCTATGGACAATTTACAGGCATGGGGGTACTTAGCACTTGTCTATTTTCTTCTTCTTCTTTTTCTTCTTTTTTCTCTTTCTCCTCTTTTTTCCCCTTTCCTTTTCCCCTCTCTTCCTTCCCACTTCGAGCACAGGTCACGAGACATCAATCATACAGCACTTCGCATGTGTTGACCCCGAATTAACCAGACAGTGAAAACAGTACATTGGAAACGACCAAATAAGTACGACAGTGATGTTTAACCTATCCCTTTTCAACATGTTCCACAATCAGTTCCGCTACAACACTTGCAATTTGGAAACTACCAGAAACACCATTGATATTTTCACGTGTGGCGATATACGCGGATTCCACCGTCTTCCGACACCTCTTCCCAAGTCCACCACTCAGAACAGATGCTCATTTCCAATTTTGGGAGATGGTCTTCTTCATCGGCATGCACCACCATAGCATTAGAAAGTCTATGGTATCTGAGGTCTGAACGATGTTCCCCAATTCTAGCCACTATCCAAAATATTAACGATGTACATCCATGGATTCAATTCACATTAGACAAAGAAAAAGAAAAAGATAATGAGGCTGAAATTCCTTTCTTGAACGCACTGATCAAACGCTGTGACGGCAGATGCACATTTTCAGTGTACAGAAAGCCCACTAACAAAAACAATATTTTGCACTACCTCTCGGGTCACAGCCATGAAACAAAACCAGGGGTCCTAATGGGTTTTGTCTTAACACGCGCCCTGGAGGGCCTCTGAGAATTACGCGCACTGGAGGGGGGCGGATTCCGCCCCCCCATAAGATCTCGGCTCCTAGTAAAGCTCGAGGAACGAAATTCGCAGGGTGGATGGGCACGGTAGTGAACTCTATTGTGTGCAATTTTCGTGACCTTAGGTCAATATCTTCAAGGTCAAATGAGGTCAGATTGGCAAAATTTTCCGGTTTTGCGTGGCTTGGCTTGTCATCGTTATGGATCGCTGTGATTGTGTTTAAATGCTCAAAAATGGGCATCAGTGATGTTTTGGACATTACTAATGATGCAATGCAGATGCTAGACCCAACATGTGACCTCAGGTCACCTATATAGCACCACTTTATCAGGTCAGTTACCTGTTCCAGTTACCGGAACCGGCCGCCCGCCCGACTGCTCCGTCGGGCAGCTCGGAGCAATGGGCTCCGTGAAGAAGGGAGTGAAGTACATGAATAAAGTATGGAAACGCAATGACAAACAGTACAAATGACAACCAGTAGTGCATTTATGGCAACATTCCAGTTGATCAAGTTTGGTTCCATTAATCTGTCATGAACTTGACCTGACTTGACCTTGGTGACTTAACATGACCTTGAAACTATACAGCATATCAATATGCATCAAACAAGTCGCTAGTGTTGCCTAGAACACTTCCCTTTTGTCAGTATGCTGGAAGCGCATCAGCGCCGATTTTTGTGGTCTGGCGCTATAACATTTTTTGACTTTAGCGGCCCCTAATTTGAAAAATTTTCGGCAGATTTCCATTTGTTCTTCCTTTAAACGACGCGCCGTTCATTTCTAAGCAGGTACAACGAAAATCGCGTATATCCACCGGTAAAATCTGCAGATATTTGCGAAAAACCGGAGGAGTGGGCGGATTTCGCCCCCCCCCCCTCCAGTGCGCGTGTTAAGGGCTCATAAAATCTGAGAAAGAAAACAAGCTTTGCGATTTTGAACAATTCCCAAGGTTGTACATCAAGTTTAATATATTGACCTAATATGACCTCTGATGCCTTCATCATCGGCTGAAATGAGAATGTAGGACATGTTTATCGGATTGTCTGCGATCAGGGCTTTCTAACGACATTCGTATTTCGCGCTAGCATGCGTAGTTCAGAACTTAATATGGAGGCTTTCACAAGCCCCATACTAACTTCCTTTTATTAACTTTCGCAGGAACATAAAGGGTCACTAAATTCGAATTCACGTCATAGAGATGTGCTGATATGCATTTTTTATAAACAAGGTAATCAGAGGTCCATCGACGTCTTTAGCTTCGTCTGACCTTGAGGTCATCGGTGATCCGACATAGTCCGAGAACATGGAAATAATTGAATGCCAGTCGCCTGTGCACATCCTTAGTTGTAGCAAAACCGGCAAGAAGTATAAATTAGGAGCATAAATGCACCAAAGAATATCATCTGAAATTGAACAATGGCTTGATGACCCGACTTTACATGAAGTTCTGCAACCAAAAGCTGTCTCAGCAAATAAAGTTTCATTAGCAACGCGGAACCGAGTTAGGCCGACTTGCGGTGATTTTTTTATCTGTGATTGCGACAAACCGAATTGGGGTGGAAGTCCGGTCTGCCCGGATGGAGAGGGTTGAGCCGCGCACTTTCAGAGAGCACATCGGAACTAAACCGCACGCAACCTGCGAATACCTCGACACTAAGCCTCACGCATTCGGCTAAAACGTCGAAGCTCACACACCCCGCGAAATCGCGGTAAAAATGGCGCGAACTGCACCGAGCGGCTGTGCCGGCTGTGCACTCTGTGCACATTGTGCACTTGTGCCCAATGTGCGTTCTGTGCACTGTGAACCCCCGGCGTTCTGTGCACCCCCGGCGTTCTGTGCATAGGTGTATTATGTGAGAACAACCGGACGCTGACATATATCGCTGTCATTTTCCGAGACAATACAAAAACAAACCAAACACACTCATTCTCATACTGACTTTCAACTCCAAACAGCAACCCACACATGTCAGAGCTGGTTACATCACATACAAAGTAACACCACGCGCACCCTCCCTCGACGCTGCTCTTTCTGTCAAGAATGCGGTCACTCGAAGGGGGCTGCAAGCACAAATATCCCACATGTGCCCATTGTGCCGGCACACACCACGCCAACACCTGTAACAGCGAAACGCGGCGATGTGTGGGATGCGGCGGAGACCACGGCTCCCGGGACGGGGCCTGCACTCGGTGGATGAGGGAGAAAGACATTCTCCGACTTATCCACTTAGAGGGCTGGACCCCGTCGCGGGCAAGGGCGTGGGCCGCCGAACAGTGTCCGTCGCAACCCACTCAAACCCTTCGCCACCAAGAGCCGTCCACACAAACACACAAATTGTATACGGCTACTGCACTAGAACCCACCGAATGATCCAGGAAAACCCAGACAGACCCGACAATAAGCATAAGGCCAGAACCCATCACACAAAACACCGCACAAGCACAGGCACCACCCGCAATACCACACCGCGAAGCATTCAAGCCATCACCCATACCATGTCCCCCTAGAACCACTACAAGCACCACAAGCACCACACGCGCGACACAAAAACCACCACAACCAATATGGACCGATCACAGACTCAGACGACGACTGCATTAGCCCAGATAACACCCCTCACACTACCCAAGTACCGACAACACGAGCAGCCAACAAAACAAACACTACATCTACCAACAAACCAAACACCACTACTACCAAGAAGTCAAAAACCGATACCAAAACCACCCGACACTAAACAGCATCCGAAGAAACAACATCCGAACAACTCCTCCACCCACTCTCTCCCAACTCTACCCATGACGTGTAAAAAGGAAAAAAAGCAAACAGGCTGGTGTATGGATGTGGACACCATGACCTGAAACTAACGTGAAAAGAAAACAAATAAAACAAACAAAACACACACAAAAACAAACAAACAAACAAATAAAAACAAAACAAATAAAACAAACAAAAAAACAAGAAAAAACAAACAAACAAAAAAACGAACTCAACACAAAGCAAAACAAAAAGCCCATAACAATGTATGACATGACATGATGTGTGCTCTTGCAATGTTCAAACGAACGGCGATGCATTGCATTCAACATTGCATTCAACATTGCACCCTATGTGGTCCGTCCAAAGAGCGTTTAATTAATCGGCTTGCTGTTGCATGTTCTACCAACAGTTCCCTTAAGGTTCGATATGTGACCTCCGTCCTTCTTAAGTCCGCCTGTTGCACCGCTCGCGCTGATCAGTGCGCTACAGTATTATATCAGCGGTAAGTTTCCCTCGTTGCTGTACCGCCATCACCGGTAATGACGCGGTGATTTGGTTCCATTAGCCACAGGACATCACACCCGCCGCACAGACCTGTCTGTGTTCAAATAGCGATGTGGCGGGCAGGGAACACCGCTCAAGCCAGCACGAGCGCTGTCACGGCGGGGGACAGGAGGACCCGTTGCCCAAGTTCCGTGAAAATAAACATTGCCCATGCATGCACTACATGGCAAAACTCGAGCTAATCTAAAAGCCCTCTGGCTATTCAAAGTACATTTCCAAAGTCCAAAGTCTTGCATATTCAAAGTCCACGACGAAGCCCATGCAACAACCCAGTGGCGATCTGCAACTAACCAATGCACACCGCACGGGCAAGGAGTTTCGCTGGAGCGCAGGGCATTAGCATTTTCTCAAGGTCGGACGGGTGTGGTACAGATCGTGATAGAATATAGAATATCAGATTGCATATAGAATATCAGATCGCCGGTTACGACCACAAGAGATACACGCGGTGTACCGTCACCTGGTCCAAATGTGACAGCGTGTGAAAATGCGACGGCCATGGCGCCGCCTATTTGTGCGCGTGCACTGGGACGACGCGCCGCGGCGCCCAGGGCACTTCCAACTGCGGAGATCCGCCGCCCCGCCGCTTTGTGCGGCGAGCACGGTGGTAGGGGAGGGGACGCGCTGCGGCAGCTTCACGTGCGGAGCGTTGACCTCAGGGCAGCTGATGGACCGGTCGGCCCCACGTGGCTGCCGCGCCAGTGGTGGCTGTGGACGTCTTGGAGCTGGAGGTGTGTCGGGGGCCCAGCACCGACCGCATGATGGCCTTCCACGTTGGTGGCCGTCCGTGCCTGCTGCTGGCCGCCGTTTTCATCAGGTGAGATTTGGTTTTCGTCCCGACCGCGAAGGGGTTCGACTGTCGTTTTGCATGCAATCCGTCACGAATGAGTATATTTATGGCTGTGCGCGTTTGCTTGCAGACCGCCTCGTGCGTGTGGTCCGGCCACATGCATGCATGCAATGTACATGCATGCACACTATGCGGCGTTTTATGACAATGCATGTCCAATGTTTTAGAACGAATGACGTTTTATGGGGTCGATTGATGGAAAATACAGGACATGAGTGTCATTGAGGGTCGAAAGCACTAGGAAGGGTGGAGGTTCTATAGAGTCTCGTGTCATCAGGCGACAGTTGGCCAATAGTTGGTGACAATGAAGTGTTGTGACGCTCCCGCTGGCAAGTGTAGGCTTCAATGCACCTAGTCCACCATCCGTCGGCTGTAGTTCCTGCGACGTTTTTTCCAAGGTTGGCCGCGGTTACCAGCCGATGAGTTAATGACCCATGACGCACTGGTCTACCTCATAAAAAGGCATGAGTGCTGATAGTCATGCTCTCAAGGACACTGAAGCCGGAATCTTCGCGTAAGAACTAGTCCGGACCGGGAGGTCAGGATTCCTGATCAGGCGCTTCACCTCTGAAGTCATGCTTGACGGGGTCATGGCGACGTGTGCACCAAAGTGCAATGTCGGAGACGTGCATGCTTCAACTAGCGGATTGGACACTGTCGGCGTCCAACGACGCGACTGCTCATTCAGACACTTCGTCACACGGCTTACGGAAGTCAATTTCATCCGCCAAACATCGGCATACCTAATGCCCATGTTGGGCAAAGGCTATGAGCGGTCGCGAGCAGGAATTGATGCTTAGCAGGTGTAAGGGGAAAAGATCACTTACAACTACCTATGTAGTGCCTGCTACATCCCTAGTCATATGGCATTGCTACATACCGAACTACTTGGATACCTGTCATTAAACGTATGCTTTCAAATCTAATCGGTGTGTTAAAACGTTTTACCGCATGAACTTAATAGAAAAACTTTGACTATAACAGCCACCTTATGAAGCTAATACCATTCGCAGAATAACATCATAGTGGGTTCTGTTAAGGAATCAGTAAGCTCATTGATATCTACTAACGAACAGTTCACTTTTCTCCCGCTAGGTGTCCTAGCATTTTGCGCAAAATTGTCTCATTGCCACCACTTACCCCCTTTAATTTCCCAAGTCTATTTTTTAACAGCAGATCGCTTTCATTTTACGTTGGGGGCAGGCTAGTACATTCAGCGGACAGACGTCCCACGCATACACAAGCACGATATCCTTCACATCCACCCACCGACCTTGACGAACAAATATCGTATGAGAGACCGGTCTGACGGGATGTCCCTGGCCTGAAGTCCACTGCAATGGCACTGGAATGGCCTCCAAGTTTGATGAGGGAGGGAAACATTTTGGCGTGATTTTTTTCCCCAGGGAACGCCAACAGGATCAATGCTAAGCTCGTCCAAAGCTGGGGGAAGGGGGATGCGCTGCCCGCTTTATTCCCGATCCGCACTTGCAGCGGCCTTCGTCCATTGATCTAATTTTACAGGTCGCTGTGGATAGAGATCGAGCGTCATGAGCTGAATATGATATTGGTATCGCTTTTTAGCGCAGTCGCTACCAGATCCAGAGGTGCGAACTCCAGGGGGCACAGGGGAGCGCGCCCTCCCATGCAGATGCGGCCCCCATCCACAGCTCTCGAATGCAGCTTCAGCGGTCACTCCAGTGCACCCACCTGCCGCTTAATGCGCAATCAGTGACTCAGCTCTGGAGAGGTACGTCACTGATTGAGTCACTCGGCGCAACTCCAGACGAGTGGTCCATGCGGCAATTCCTGGATCTGTCCCTGGTCACGGAGGGGCATCAGGCCCTGTCCCTTCTACACTTGGCGTGTTCCAAATAGTTGAAATCCGATAGCACTAACTGTCTACGAAAGTTGCATTAATTTTGACATAAGCCTTTTACACTGACGAACAAAATTGATCGGTTAGATTCTCGACTGGGTGAAATAACCTTGGCCTGGAAACTCCGACGGTTCCTGGAGGACTTAATCTGCCAGTTATTGGAACCCATTTAATCTAAGTAGCTTCTTAGAGACTAGTCGTGCTCAATCATCCCAAAGTAATGCGTTATACACCACTGCCCCTGCGATCTATAGCATACCAACAATTCCATAGGCAGCGGAACGATCAATCCGAAGGGGAGGAGGCAGACCAGGACAGGGGCCCCCTTGAACAGAGACTTACTTTGTTGATGGCCTGGTGAATTGTAGGATAGTAAGTTCAGTAAAGTTCGGATTATGAGAGTGGACAGTGTATGACGTGTTGCAGTGTAGTGGCTGCATGCGCTTGTATGTCTGCATGTTCGCTACCGTGTATGTATGGGTGGCTCCATATCCGACGAAGAAGTGGCTGCTGATATGGGTGCAGTTTACTGTGTATGCGAACTATTTGTGGTACGATGGGAGGGGTGTATAGATGATGTAGATTGTAGATCTTTGAATGACTGGATTGGTGTCAGTAGCGATAATACTGTATTGGATGTTTGTGTTGTGAACTGTTGAGTGAGTTGAAATTGCACGCGTCACTATATAAGTTTTATTCTACATCTTACCGTCCGACAGTGTTTCCCTGTGATGTCGTGTGGTACGTCGGATGTAGGTATAGTTGTCCGAGTCCCTCTCGTTGGCGGCACGCTGGTTTTCGACAGTAATTACCTTGCTGTGACGTGTGAACCGGGCCATTCCATGGCCCATGGCTAGTGACGCCTCCTGGGGGGATGGGTGCTCACTGACCAGGAGGAGGTCGCTCATTTGCTGCAGACTCCGCACACACGCGGCTTTGTTCGCGGAAATGCGGGCCGCTCGCGGCGGTATTTGTGCATTGAGCACCGATGTCTTGATGTTTATGGGGTGTGCCGAGTGGCAGCAGAAGATAACAGGCACCGGCACCGACGTAGGCGTTAAGTATAACTCAGTGGTGCATGACGCGTCCGCGCCATTTTGTCTGCCCGTCTGTGAACAGGATGTCAAAAAATAAATGCAATTTATATCCAACGTGTGTTCTGTTGGGAAGGAGATGTCATGAAAAGCGATCTTCGCTATTTACGAAACGATAATTTGAAAGCTTCGTCGTTCCTGGTGTGGTTTGACTTCCTTTCGGAAGTATATGCATGGCATATAGCATATGCATTGCCGCTTAATTACATTAGTTATATCTGACATCATAATGCAAGTTTAGCAGATATGTGATGGACTTTTATGTGTACTTCAGTCATGTATCAGTAGTGAATGTTTCATGATTCTATACATAGCTGAACTTAAAGTTTATCTTGCACATTATCGACACAAGTTTCTGATTTAGCCTGGAACGTGACCAGCCGAGGCGAAGTGCCCAGCTGGTTATGGCGCGAGTCCATGGGCCTCTTCCGAGACTGCCCGCTGTTTTCGTGCAGCTTCGGCCCGTCGCCTTGTATGTGTGCGTTTCACGCCCCACGGACTTCAAATACGGACGCGAGGAGCTTGCTTGCAACCAGGCGCCACCCTGGTGGCGGGATCCCCTCTTCTCCCTGCTACTATGAGGGTAGCCGTGCGACAGAAGCAAGATATCAGTGCCACTTTGAATATCGGATATTGGATATCGGATAGCATAGTTTGGACACCGACTGTCGAAACTATTGCGATGAGTTGTTATATGTCGCGAAATGGCCGTTACCAATTTTGGCTTGACATAAATATTGGTTCCGATACACCATGGTTATGGCCGTTGGCAGGAGATCCGATGTCATGGTATGGCCGTTGGCAGATCCGATGTCATGGTATGACCGTTGGCAGATCTGATGTCATGGTATGCCAATGGCCGTTGGCAGATCTGATGCCATGGTATGGCCGTTGACAGTTTGATGCCATGGTATGGCCGTTGGCAGTTTGATGCCATGGTAAGGCCGTTAGGAGATCTGATGTCATGGTATGGCCGTTGGCAGGTCTGACGTCATGGTATGGCCGTTGGCAGGTCTGATGCCATGGTATGGCCATTGGCAGGTTTGATGTCGGCCATACCATGGCATCGGACCTGCCAACGGCCATACCATGGCATCGGACCTGCCAACGGCCATACCATGGTATCGGACCTGCCAACGGCCATACCATGACATCCGATCTCCTAACGGCCTTACCATGGCATCAAACTGCCAACGACCATACCACGGCATCAAACTGCCAACGGCCATACCATGGCATCGGACCTGCTAACGGCCATACCATGGCATGATTGAGTTAGTTTTGGTGCGAATTGGTTGCAATATGAAAGTTTTGCATGGACGCAGGGACGACAAGCAGCATGGTGGGATCGGAAAGGACTTGGAGAGGGACGCCATCCCTCCAGCCCCTGGCTGAGAGGGACGCCATCCCTCCAGCCCCTGGCTGAGAGGGACGCCATCCCTCCAGCCCCTGGCTGAGAGGGACGCCATCCCTCCAGCCCCTGGTTGAGAGGGACGCCATCCCTCCAGCTCCTGGTTGAGAGGGACGCCATCCTTCCAGCTTCCGGTTTTCACCCCCCCCCCCCCACCCCAGCTCTAATCGTGGTGGAAATAATTGTAAAGCTTGTGCCACCCCAGACACAGTCATTTCTTTCCGTGCAATATCGTTGGGCAAAATGTTACGGTTGTCATAAGTTGGTATATCAGTCAACTCTATCAGCCCTATTGCCCAGCATCTAGTGCCCTATTGGCCAGTCCCTAGTAACCTATTGGCCAGCCTCTAGTGGCCTATTGACCAGCCCCTAGTGCCCTATTTGCCTGCATACATCTGCCCTCCTTGTTGATCATATAATCCAGTGACACTGTGTTAAAAGTATCAGCTATACGGCTAAAACTCGCGAGGTGTAATGGCTTCCTGTGTTTTGGTCTTAACAACAAAAATGTCCAGTAAGATGCTCATCATATCATTACTGTGCTATCAGCACATTGCGATGATATAGTACCGAATATATATGCACGTAAATCATGCAGTAAATGTTTGAGCTAAGCAAGAAACGCTTTACGATAGAGACACTGATCAATTCGTAAAACTTAGATGAATATCACTTTTTTGGCCGCATGGAGTTTCTCCCTACCATCTTTTTGCATAGGCCTGACGTTAATCACATGTCTAAAGCGCACATAAGTAACGGAGCCTCCAACATCGTTGATATTATTTAAAAAAGATAACCAACGTCCAGTCTGGAGACGGGTGACGGGAAATTTTCCTTCCTGGGTCGACTACATTCTCTGCATCTAACACTAAGAGCAGTGACAGACTTGTGCCTGCTCATATATGTGCACCATTTCCTCAGTTCGCTGCTCCTGCACCATGCCTGTGCATTTGAGTACGATAAGGGAGTGAAGAAGACAAAAGCAGCTGCTGAAAATCCCAGACTACCTGTGGCGCTATTCGAGGCCTCGCCGACACAGCACAGAAGTAAGTGGTCTCTCTCTGTCCAACCTGCTCCACAATGCATTCATGCGGAGCGCAATAAGTTATTCCAAGCACCAAACTGCTTCTATTTTCATCTGAATGAATATTCCGATTGCCGACATATGCTCTCCTGTAGTGAATCTGTACATGTCATTTATATGCCTAATGCCCGTTCCATCATGAAAACGTCCACATGTTGAAGTAAGAGTATATGCATATGAAAATCAGCGAAAAAAGTAGTTCTCAAAGACTTTTCAAAGTCACAACGCGGCAGCATGGCTGATATACGATTAGGGTCACTACATGACAAGATGTATGACTCTATGTGAGTTCTTATACTTGTCTATGATTCGTCTCGCTCCAGACTGCAATAATTGGACTCCAGCGGTGCAATAATTGGTCCCAAAATATAGCTGTCTGAAGAAAAAGAATTTGAAGCTAATTTCTGGGAATCAAGCAGTACTCATCAGGAAAATGTGATGATGTAAATATTAGGTTTGCGCCATTTGTATCCAACCAATTAATATATGTATTAAAATGTTTCACCTCGGGTTGTTTGGCTCAGACTGACGCTATTCTAGGTACAAAGGTACATGAAGTACGTGAAGTGCAGTATACGCATACTCGAGTTTTGCATACGTTTATTTATTAATTTTGGTAGCGTCCTGAGTGAAGTCACCAATCGTGCCGACCATTTCTGCGAACATCGAGAAACTATTCAAGAGGATGGGGAACGGCCATTTTGTAGTGGTGTGTGTTGAAACATGCCCCTAAGGAAATCGTGTGCTTCCGACCTTCACTGATATATATATATATATATATATATATATATATATATATATATATATATATATATATATATATATATATATAATTATTAACTAAGATTAAAGTTTTCATTTGATAGTTGCATCTCACGACACTGTCTCCAACCTGCGGGGCGAGTCGGAGGCCATCTCATATCCATTACCGTTTTGTTGGGGTGAGTAAGGCTTTGGCGGAAGGATGGCGGCGTTGCCATCACGTGGTCAGTGGACATCATCTGGCTGTACGACCTTGAGGTCATCGTACCCGAACAAAGCCTGCTCCGCCTCTGGGGGAAAGGAAAGGCTGCAGTGGTGGCAGATCAAATCCAGCTCGTACGGGAACTGATACTGGGTCGGCTGGTCCGCCATGGTTCATTGCAGAATGTGTGCCAATGGTAAGCCTGTATGAGACCAGCGTGAGTGCATCCTTAGTCAAACAAATCCAGCAAGATGCCTTGTCTGGCGGATCGCGAGCGGCCTGGTTAGTTGCATGTCTTCAGATTTTGAAATGCTTTTTGTGGTGTTTGTTGGTACGTTAGATCGCGTGCGGTATTTCGTATCCAGTGAGATGCTTACAATCAGGGATTAAAGTAGGTTGGTTTGGCACACGGCGCAATCTAGTTGTTGAAAGAGTTTGAGGAATAAATATCATGTCATACAAGAGGAACGTAAGGGTAAGGCGAGACTTGCCGCGACGCTCACATTCTTCGCTGCATGCACTGTGGCGTGAAATAAGAGGATCTCCGGATAAATACTTCAAAACGCGAAAACAATACTTCATGTAAATGATGTAGCCAAAGCCGTACACAGGTCAGAGTCTCGTAAATTGAAACGCCCAACTCCTAGGGCATGGAGGTACATGTTCTTTGTCGTTCCAGAATTGTAAACATTCCTGAATATTATCGGCACGGAATTTTTACTTAAGGGACGAAATGTCACCCGAGTCGTGGTGATGGAAGTTAAGAAATGTTTTGGGATGCTTCTGCTTAAGCTTAACTTTGGTGTAACAACCATCACAAAACCGGTTCACCTATTAAATATTTTCTTAATTTTATTTTTTGCTCAATACACTTGGCATGTGTATCTTGACATCGAGTGCAAAGTCTGAACTGCCCAAGGTAGGTGGTTGACCAAGCGTTATTGCGCCATTTGGCAATCGATTTAGCTCCAACACAGCAGGCTAAGCCTGGATGAACTGTGGCACCCCAGATCACCCACGAAACCCGCGAATGTTGATGATGGGATGGAGACAGGGCCCGCCAATGTTGATGATAGGGTGAAGACAGAGCCCGCAAATGTTGATGATAGGATGGATCCAAAGCCCGCGAATGTTGATGATGGGATGGAGACAGGGCCCGCCAATGTTGATGATAGGGTGAAGACAGAGCCCGCAAATGTTGATGATAGGATGGAGACAAAGCCCGCGAATGTTGTTGATGGGTTGGAGACAGGGCCCGCCAATGTTGATGATAGGGTGTAGACAGAGCCCGTAAATGTTGATGATAGGATGGAGACAGAGCCCGCGAATGATCACCCGAGCGGATAATGTCACATTGAATTTCTAAGCGGACATAACCGTAGCTATTTTGTATCCTGTTTTTGCCGTTGAATCGGTGGTGTCCCTTTTTTTCTCCCGAGTGATTTCTTATCCTGAGTCTTCCCTTAGTCCATATTTTAGAAGTGCGAATTTCTGACGTTCACGTGAGGGTAGGAAGAAGACTTGCCGTTAATCCACATATTATTGACTTTTTATATGTTGCGTGTTCATGGGAAGTAAAACTATAGACAAATACATAGCGACTAGGACTCTGATTTTTTAATGAAGCAGCTGCAAGTATTATATGATAAGCCCGTAGCCGTCTGTCAGGTCGGCATTTTGTGCATCACCACACTCCAGTGCGGGAGCGGGTTCCGCTCTCTCCGCCTGACAACTATCGAATGCTATTTCCCGCAACGTCTGAGCCAGAGCTATGGAACTCGCCGACTTTCGTTCTCCATCCTTCCTCTACATCATGCTGGGATAAATTTCCCCTTGATAACCAGGTGAGGATCCGGGAGTAGTTTTAGGCAGGCGAGTTCTCTCGTTGACACTATTTCGGCAAAGTACGTCGACATGTCCGGCATAAAGCTGTATGGTACTGAGGAAATCGAAGTTGGGTGTTTAAAAAAAAAACTTTAGTCAAAGACACCTCGTGCTTGACGAAGCAAAGTTTCCGAGAACTACTTGCGTGAACAGCTAGTCAGAATTAGAAGCCTTTGAGAGTTACATGCTACATTATGTCGTATATCGTAGCAACATAATCGTAATGTAAAGCTACATTATATTTTTTTTGTTTTTTTTAAAAATAAATTTAATCCGAGTTCTTGTTGGGGTGGCTTTATGAACCAGGGTCCTATTGCTAAGCAGAGCTTGTTGCGTGAACCCTGGCCCCACCATCCGATCCATTAATTCAAGTTCAACGGCAGAATTTTGACCGAAAGTTTAACGTGCCGTCAATGCACGACACGGCCGCCCGGTAGCTCGTCCCCGGCCTTATCGGGCCAGCTCCCCAGCCGGGGGCTAAATGCGAGCGCGCGAAGCGACTCGAACCCTGCGTTGCCAGGACAGGGGAGACCAGAGCAGGCCACCTCCAACTGAACTCAGTGGTATCGAAAATAGGATTAGGAAGAACCCTTTTTAGAAGTTCGCAGCAATTCTTAGGATCAATTGCGGTTCAGAGGACGAATTTTGGGGATGGTTGCTGCTGTCGACAAAACCAGCTGTCGACATACATACGCCATGCATGCTGTCGCCAGAATGGGCAGGCCTGGTTTAACTCGATTACTTGGGTTTAAGGGCAGGCCGACTACAGGGTCATTTGGCGCCTATACCTGGTTCTACTCGATCCATGTGTTACATAGCCATACATTTTAAAAGTAATGATCAGCCGTGGTTCCAGGGAGGCCAGTTGGGTGCATGCCAAGCTACATGGACGAAACTATATGCAAGTGCTTCGAACCTTGTAAGATATTGGAATATTTGCACACATATTACTCCCCAGTTGTTCGTGCTTGACCTAAATTTCAAGATTTCATCCATTCCATCACCATGCTTGTCAACATGAGCTTGGTCCCAAGCACTACAGTGAAAACGGAGTACACGCCTTTCACAGTAGCTGCAATCACGTACTGCATGTCCGCAATGCAGCGCCTCCGCGGCCGCTCCGACGTCACCGACTCAGCGCCTCCGCGGCCGCTCTGACGTCACCGACTCAGCGGCGTCCGGCCGCTCTGACGTCACCGATTCAGAGTGTCCGGACATTCTGACGTCATCGATTCAACGGCGTCCAGCCGCTCTGATGTCACCGACGCCGCTTCAGGGTTCGCGGATGACTTGGCCGAGGGCAGCGGTGGCGCCGAGGAGGAGGAGGAGGCCGAGGAGGAGGAAGGCATTGCCGAACTGGGTGTCTCCTCAGCAGCGCCACAACCGGCACAGCCAAACGTACCCGTGATGGGCGTGTTTAACTCGCCACAGCCAGGTGAGCCAGTCACCTGTGTGAAGTGTGAAGTGGCGAACACTTATGAGGCTCAACGGGGGCCTGGAGCCTTTTTAGCTCTCATGTCGGGAGAGACAAAGGACCAAACGCAGCACAGCGACAGGCGGCTACAGTTTGGCTGCAAACGTCGCCACAGCGATCCCTAGACCCGACCAGCGATAGCGCAAAGAACTAGCTCGTCGTGCTACGACACCGACCTTTGACAGTGCACTTGCATCTAGCTCTCGTCACGTCCACAAGTACGTGATCAAACCCTGGCGCACTTCGTATTTTAGCTGTTCTTGTTTATGTCTTCGCTGTCGTCTTATCTGTGAGCTGGATAACCGATGCAGTCAATGCGTCCCTTAACTCCTGTCATTATATGTCATCGTAATTTAGCTTCTTTGAATATACGTTCTGTAAAATACGGTATTATAATATTGAGCATGCAAAGTTCCAAGTTACTATGTTCAGAAATGTGCATTACTTTTCAGACCCGTAGTGTTTTTTTTCCGAGTGTGACTGCATGTGTCAGAGCTCGCATTTCAGTGGATTGCCATCTGTTGAGCAGTGCTGGTGGCCGGTGGGGAGCTGTACAGCCGACCGGTCTGCCAAGCCCCGGACGGTGACCGGGGAGTGTGCCACCCGCGCATCGGCTGCTACCTGCGAGGCGGAACGTTCAGCAGCGTCTGTGCCGACGACCACGGCGTCTGCTGCATCTGTGAGTAGGCACCTGGACGCGGTCGATTTAGTCGCGGCTTGGTGGTCATATCTGTACTGATTGGCACGCGCGTGCGCCGCCGCCGATGACGTGCATGATATATTTCTAGGCTCCACCTCATGCCTGGCGGGGCCGAAAGTCTTTGAGCTCTCAGCCTCAAGGGAAATATTCGAACCTCAAGTGGGGCCCCTCTCAGGCTCGACCTAGACTGACTTAGGCCGACCTAGGATGACCATAGGTGGCCTTCGGTCAGCTTTAATATTACGTGTGAGGTAATGTTCAACGCTGAATTATATTTTTGCGTCCAGTGTTACTTAAACAAGCCCAACTTTAAGAATACGTCGCAAAAGGCTATCCGAGGTCAGTGATCAAAGCTGACCTTTGATAATCAAGCAGGATAGGATCAAGCTGTGATGACAATATAACATTCAAACTATAGGCTTTGATTCATGTTCCGTTACTAAAAATCGGTTCATAAATCTCGAAGTAACGATAAGCATAGAATGCACTCCCTCCAATTCCCATTGACGCTTTTTCCATATATTCCACTGCCAAAATAAAATTACCGCCATATGGGATGTGATTCTTAAGATGTTGTCACTGAAGACATCAGTACAGATTAGCTATTGCATGTGAAGCGTGTTCCCATGGGAAACGACAGCTGTTGACAAATATCGGAAAAGAGAAATCTCGCAACTCCTGAGGATCAAACCAACAACCAAAGAACAATTTTTCGTCCATTGCCTGTCTTTGAGATCAAATGCCGCTCGAGTTTTCCTTTCATAATTACTTGAGCTGGATTTCATCTAAGGGGCATGAACGGCGTATAGTTTAGCGTGAGATCTGGTGGGGTTACCACTATGATAATGCCAGGAGAATCCGGAAGGTAATCAGATGTCATGCTTCATGACAATGGACAAGTTTCATGTCGGGACAAACCGTATTTTTTTCAAGTTTCACTACTGATTTTTAATTCTAAAGATGATTGTGGCATGCATTTATTTTTTAAAAGTCCTTAAAGAGCTTAAATAATCATAAAATCACTTCAGAATGCCTCGCTTTGTGATTGGTCAACACATCTGTGACGTCACGTATGTCGAGGGTAGCGAAGGTCCACCGCCGGCCATTCGATTTTACGCATAGGATGCTACCAAGGTTGGATTAATCGTGACTGTTTTAGCTTAAATGGCATCCGACCGTCGGGTGACTTAGATGTCCCGGCAGGTTGTTCGGGCTCTTGTCAAAAAGCACCCATCTCGGTATATCGGTGTGCCTCCAGAGCACTTCTATATCGTTGGTCTATTAGCCAATATGATTAAATATGTAAACAGAGGTCAGGCTTGACAGCGGACTATTTAGTGTCTGGCAATGATGCGCATAAGATTAGACATGCTGAGTCACCTGCTCGCCGATCTGTTCGGTGTGAGCACTGGAGCACCAACCAGCACTGGTTGCGTATCCAGGCTGCTAGCTCTTGTGCCTGTGCTTGGGAGCTGTTTAAACGAATTGGTTGCTTCGACAGAACAGCAACCGATCCGTGATAATCTGCCTCATGCATTTATGGCAAATTTTTCGTCCTGTGAAAGCATTATTGATTGCTTCGAGATCCAAATTGAAAAACCGGCTCACGCGTTCGCGCAGAGCACGTCATGGTCAGAGTACAAAAAAATGCAATAGTGTAAAATATCTCATTTTTGCTACCCCTGACGGGCTGATCAACCTTGTATCGGATGGCAAACCAGGGCGCGTCAGTGACATGAACATCGTGTGCAGTTCAGAATACCTGGACTGTCTGCGCAACGGTGCAACAGTTTTAGCAGATAGAGGTTTCAAGGAGTTGGAGAGCGAGGCAGCAAAACGCGGTTGTTCATCAGTCCGGCCAGCAAGCGCTCGAAAGGATGAAACTCAGTTTAGTGCCACAAGCACTCACTTTGTCCTCCATGACGTGATTCGGTTGAAAAACTTGGCGTAGAACTACCCGATCCAGACTTCACTGCGCGTCTCCGGCCTGGCCGCTTCGAGGCTCGACATATCTGACGTCATCACTACAAGTAGGTTTTTAAATCGAAGACAACACTTAACTGAAATCATTTAATTAAGTAAAAAATGCACCTCGGATTAGCAAAATACTTCAGTTTTGTAAACGAAATATTACATACGTTTTTTTTGCAACAAAATACCCATTACGTGAAACTTGTCCATTGTCTGACCACAAATGATACATGACGAAAACATGGCCCCCACGACTGGCTACAGATAATGAAGGGAATTTTTAAAGCACAATGTTGTCAGTGCAATGAAGCAGTAACTGAACTTATTTTGCGCCTGGTATATGTAGATGAGACGCGTTCAAGGAAGTTTGTATGGACTGCGTGCGACTAAACGCCTAAGCCAGTGACATCTGATCTTGATTTGCATAAAAGTCACGAAGACCGTGTCGCAGTCATCAAAATGATGCATGGTATCATCATCTGAGTGCTAATTCTACCATTCAGTAAAACAATAGCAACCAACTGCAGTCCTCATTCGAAAAATTGCTCATTTAAGCTTAACAGCATGAATCATGTAATTGGCATGTTTCTCCAAGATCTTATAATGCTAGTACTTTCGCTTGATTTACGCAGTTAAGCTTCATTGTTAATGTGAGCAAACCAATACTTGAAATATGTTGGGGAAGGCATAAGTTGTATTGGCCTGCATTGCCGTTTGCATTATTGTGAAAAATGAGTGTACATGTGTAGACGGGTGACGTCATGGTCCCGCGCGTCGCCTTGGCGACGCGTGCCTTCCCATTGGTTTGTTGGTTTCGCGCCGAAAGATCCCGGGGAGAGGGAGAATAAAGCTGACCGCGGGCGGACGTGCGGTCCGCCCGCGCGGTGTGAACTCTAAATCGGTCATATGTGTTTGGAATTCGGACCCATCTACTACAATTGGTGGCAGCGGTGGGATTGACAGCTTTCGGGTCGTCCGACTCGCAGGACGGGAGCCAGATGACTCGATTGAGTGCTGTAGCCGACTGAGGAGCGGAGAATTTGCGTCGTCTGAAACCCGTCGTAACGGAGTGTAGTGACACTTACGACTTGGCTCGGTGTGACGCGTGAGTACAGCCACTTATACAAGAGGATGGCATGCAAGAGATGAGTTGGGGAGTCGCAAACAAGATGCACGGCCATGGAAAGATGGCGGCCCGGCCGGATAAGGAGTCGGGTGATGGTGCTGCTGTCGCCTAGCAACGGGCAGCAAAGCACCTTCAGTGCTCGTTGCGCGGCAGCTGACGGGAGTCGCGAAGAATGTGCACGGCCATGGCAAGATGGCGACCCGGCCAGATGGAGTTGGGTGAGGGTGCTGCTGTCGCCTAGCAACGGCAGGCTGCAGCAAGGCGCCCCCAGTGCTCGTCTACGCGCCAGCTGACAGAAACATGACTCATCGCCAGCAACGGGGATTTTCAGCGTCGGAACCGTGAGTGCCTTGTCAAGGCAATTCATATATGTCGTTCAATGAGGCGTGTGGCATGATGCAGTCGAGCCAGATGCGTTTGGATATTGGAAGTGTCGAGTGATGAGTATAAGCCGTGTTCACAAGTCTGTCTAGTTGAAGCCCTGTACGTCCTAGCAGAATGGAACCCAGGTTTGCGATGGTTGGTATGCCAAGTTTCGACGGAGATGGCTCTGTGCAGATATTTTTAGACGACAATGAGAGGAGGATAGCCGAACTAGAGCTCCAAGTCCAAACTGGACTCAGGTCTAGTGGACCTGTGCGTAGGCCGCGAGAGTGTTGCGCCTGTGGCCAGCCTGGTCACATGAGGTAAAACTGACAAGCGAGATGTTAGGTGCCCGAAGTGCGGTTGTCAGGGGCACGTGCCAGAAATGTGTGGGATGTATTTGGGAAACTCGCGGGTCCACCCTAGGGGCTATGGGGGACCCGGACTCAATCAAAGGCCGTGAGGAGTAAGCTGGGAGGATGTGATCCCGGAAGGGACAAAGGGACCTGGAGAGAAACCGAGTGGGTGAGGTCAATTACTGAATGCGTCTGCACGGGAGCAGACAGGCGATTATAGTGCATCATAACGGGCTGCAACCAACGACCGCTCAGATGACCAGGGATGCAGTGCCTGGATGTACAGCTGGCGTAACAGACACGCCAGCGGGACGTGGCTTGAGCGTGGATGATGAGAGGCAGGGCTTCGGGGAGCCGCTCGCCCCG
Organism: Ashinkailepas kermadecensis; assembly: GCA_034440615.1. NCBI lineage: Eukaryota > Metazoa > Arthropoda > Thecostraca > Neolepadidae > Ashinkailepas > Ashinkailepas kermadecensis. The sequence continues at coordinate 41,966 of JAOTOM010002758.1, read as the reverse complement.
GCGTCCGGGGTTGGGTCACCCGCACCACCCGTTCGATGTGGCATATTCCGACTTGGCGTGCTGGTATCTGGAGGCGCAGGGGGTTCACATCCTTCTTCCGGAAGCACCGCTCTCGGAACTCGCGTCGTTGGGGAAAGTGGGGATCTCGGCGCGGATGCGTTAGCGGCTGGTGGTGCCGACAGTAACAGCGGCGATCTGGGTCCCACACAAGCAACTTCCGTTCTGAGGGAAGAAGGGGATGGGTGCCCCGCTGTCAGGAGAGAACCGGCGTTGATGGGCACTGCGTTAGCTTAGGAATAAAATGCCCTGATGTTGTCCCATCCGTGCGGGGAGTGGGGTCAGAGACAGATGATCCCGAGCTTGGACTTCCCCCGTGTACCGCCAACTGTGTTGCGACGATCGAGTCGGGTTAAGCGAGCTCCTGGCTGGGTGCTGTTGGAATAGTCGTTAGTTACAGTGTAAACGTGTGTGTGATGTGAGGTTGCGCGATGTTAGATTAAGATGCTAGTGTACGAATTGTTGTTAGAACAGCCGCTGGTTACAGTGTAAAACGTGTGTGATGTGAGCACCTGGTTGCGCGATGTTAGAATAAGATGCTAGTGCACCAATTGTTATAACTAGCGTCAGGCGGAAAATGAGGATCCTGCCGGGTATGCGTTAGTGGATGGGCGGTTTGTTTCGGGTCTACACCACATTGTGAAACTGTGTAATGTCTGTGCGGATTGTGGAACGCTTCAGTCGTTGGGGCGCCGGCAGTCCTGCCTATGGCGAGTGCTTGAGGCCTTGTGCTGAAATCTTGTGCGTACCCTATTAAGACTTCCGACGGTCTTGCGCAGTCGTGACATCAGTCTTTGTGTTGCGGATAAACCCGTTGCCATGCTGCTGACGACCACTTGTGGCGATAGTTCGAACAGCATGGCGATACATCGTGTGCCATTTCGCTCCGGTGTCATGTCCTGGTCATGAGCGTTAAGTGCGTGTGCACTCCTTTTTTCAAGGCTTATAGGGTGTAAACGGGTGACGTCATGGTCCCGCGCGTCGCCTTGGCGACGCGTGCCTTCCTATTGGCTTGTTGGTTTCGCGCCGAAAGACTCCGGGGAGAGGGAAAATAAAGCTGACCGCGGGCGGACGTGCGGTCCGCCCGCGCGGTGTGAACTCGAAATCGGTCATACGTGTTTGGAATTCGGACCCATCAACTACACATGTACAATGTCTGGTGTGTTAGCAGCGCAGCAAAATTCGCCTAAAAGATGGTGTGATCCCGTGTAACAAAAGACGTAGTGTAGTGACATGTGTTTATTTTACCGCCGGCGCATATTGCATAGCCCTGTCGCTTTTTTGCGTGACCCGATGTGTTTTGAAGGGCCCTGGTACGCTTTCGAGCTTGCAGTGTTGTCCCCACCGTGTGTGTCGGCGCCCCCGACGCGAGTTTTCAAGCTTCCTGACGCGAAGATTTGGACCAAAACGACCATTTTTGGGTACCCCAGTGAACATTCCGGAACCTTTGCGCATTTGTAGGCCCTTTTGTGCATTTTCGGGGTACGCCATATTCATTTGTGGCCCCTGACTTGGTTATTCGGATCCCCAAAACGTTTTTGAAGGTCCCATCATTATGTCCCGCACAATTTTTCCGAGCCCCAGCGCGGTTCTCGGGACCTACCACCTCTCAGGGAGGCGGAAATGTCCCCCTTTGTCTCCCCTTGGGTAATGCCCCCTTTCCCCCTTTGCCTTTCCCCTTTGTTGTATATATATATATATATGTATGTATATGTATATATTGTTGTATATATGTATATATTGTTGTTGTATATATTGTTGTATGTATATATTGTTGTTGTATATATTGTTGTATATATATATTGTTGTTGTATGTATTGTTATATATATATATATATATATATATATATATATATATATATATATATATATATATATATATGTTTGTTGTTGTATGTATTGCTGTATATATTGTTGTGGTATGTATTGCTCTATATATATTGTTGTTCTATGTATTGTTGTATATATATATTGTTGTTGTATGTATTGTTGCATATATATATATATATATATATTGTTGTTATATGTATTTTGTATGTATTATATATATATTTTGTGGTATATAATAGTCGTATGTACGTATGTATTGTTTGTTGGCGTCGGCTCGTCGGCTCGGGTCTCGGAGAGACTGCCAGTACTGATGTGACAACTTCTGTGATTCAAGAAGTCTTCCAAACAATTTGGGGAGCATCTCTACTATGTCAGCGGAATCTTCCCTGTGTACAAAATCCAGGACGTACAAAAAATGCCTTCCGAAGTGGAGCATGCTCCACGACCTCTTCTCCCGGACATGGAAGTAATTGCCGGCAGTGGTAAACGAGCTATTTTACATCGGGTTGTCTGTATAAAAATTATGTCGTATGATAATATTAATGTGTGGAAACCCTGTCAGCACAGCCATAAATGCGTGTGATGAAACGTCGTGTATGTGACCAACCAAACGAATGCCCTGGATTCCCCTTGAGCTCTATCGATACCGGAGTGGCAAGTTCTGATTCAGGCATCTCCTAAGCTTGTCAAGAGATACACACATCATCATGCAGACAATGGCGAGCGTTGTGTTGATGGCAATATTAACCCCTCGGGGGAAGGGTCCATTTATGCCCGCTCTAAATTCCAAACTAAGCGTTGCACGAAAACGAAGGTGGTGTCATTGGAAAGCGGTCGAAGAGTAGAGCCCGAAACCACCCCCGAAATTTAATCCTCCAAAAGTGACGTCACTAGGGATCTATGTGATCACGACTGATATCATTTTTTTGGCTCTTAGGAGTTCATTTTGGGAGAGATTTAAAGAACGAACGAGTGAAAAGCGAAATCGACCATGACTCTAACATTTTTGCCGATCCAAAAATCAACATATTACTTAATTGAAAGTTTCACAATTTTAAGTTTTCAATTTTCTTTAATTTTATTTTATAATGGGAAGAGCGGACTGCAAAACGTTGCTTTAAGTCAACTTGGGCTCATAAAAATACTTTCTTTAGCCAGAATCTTCCATTTTATCCCTAATGGGCAAATATGCAAAACTAATGCGTCATCAAAATCGAAAACAAAATATACTCTGGTGCGTTTTGTTGCATCTATAAAGATAAGCAAACGATGAAAGTTTCTTTCAAATATCCTCATCAGTTGCAGCGTGACGACTGGTTGAACATTTTTTTAGGTGACCTCACGTCCTTTAATAGCTCGTTGACTGCAGATGACCTGACGCCAAAATTTTCACACAGCATTCCAAATTGATGTGGGAAAAGGTGTGCAAAATTTTGGCATGCTGCCCCGCGCCGTTTTTTCCACTGTCTGTAGAAATTCTTCGGGGGGCATAAAAAGACCCCCACCCCCGAGACTGGGTTAAAAGCAACCCTCTTGAGCTGTCCTCCCATTGAAGAGCAAAACAGCCTGCAAAGTCACGTGCAAAGCAAAGTTCCCAAACGTACTAGAAGAGCTTTTATCACCGGCACCGGAGGGCCTCTCGCATAACTCGAACCGGACAGGGAGGCAGATTCAGCCCCCCCTCTGTCCCTAGGATCTCGGAAACTACTAAAATTAGAAGAAAAATGGTGGCGGTTGACGGCTGTGGGGAACTTTCTACAGTATAAATTTTGTGATCCGATTTGAGTCAATACATTCAGGATCAAGTGAGATAGACCGATCGGCCGTCGCTCCGCGCCGACGAAGCGTCAGTGGCGACCGGCCGGCAGCCGGTCGATAGATTTTGCACCACCCACAGTTTCTATATATATTCCCCAGTTATCCCGGCAAGTTTATGAGATACCGTCGAAAAACTAGAAGCGTGTTCGGATTGCCCCCACCCCACCCGCCAACCTCCCTCCAGTGCCAGCGTTCAGCCTGATATAGATGATAAATGCTCAGGTATCAAAACAACGCACACCTTGCTCACCTTTGATATCATCTGCATATTCATGTGCCTCAAACTTTGCTCATAATATTGATAGCTGAACAGAGGTGGAGACCGCCTGAATTACTGGGAATTACTGGTGATGCCACAAGATCCCGTTCTGACATTTTTTCATGATGTAGGCGCTGCATTGGCCGTAACGAAGCTGTCCCATCCATGTGGTCCACCCACGTTTCTGGCTCACTATCCGCCAGACACCTCTGTGCTCATTGGCATGCAGGTGTGGACCTCGGGGACCGATTACGTGGCCCTTTGTGCAAATAGCATTCTTTTACTTAAACCGAGTTAAGGCCGCCACGCTCACACTATTGTACTACAAAGGAAAAAGCGATGATGTGTGCCAGCGTTACTTTGTGTTTGGCGTAGCTCGGTCGGCCAGGCAATGCATTTTGCGTTTGCAGACGTTATACCGACAGGCGTCCGAGCCGCGTGCCGGCATGGTCACTGGCTGCACTCGCAGGCCTGCAGTGCACTGCAGGCCTACTAAATTAGATGTGCATAATTATCAAACGTCAGTGCTGCAACTGATTCACTGTTTGAGCTGCACGACCCTCGACCGCGCACCGGTATCGCAGCGCCGCACCGAAGGTAGCGTTCGCATTCAACTGGGCGTGGTCCGTAACGGGAACATGCAGCGTGGTGAGGCCCGCCTGGTGCCGAGGTCCCGCGCCAACTGAATGGCGACGCGCTCACCGGGCTCAGACTCGTGATGTACACCGTGGCAACGTAGTCGTAGCAAGGGGACGAGTGGTCTAGGGGTAAGATGCTCGTCTCACAATCGAAAGATTGTGGGTTCGAGTCTCACCTGTCGCTACTCTTCGCCCGCGACCAATCGGCGTGAGAGATTGGCGACGCTATATGACTCAACGGTCGACGTGTCGTAAAAACCAATAACCAATAACCTAGTCGTAGCAAGGTGAAGGCGTGTCAAGACGCAAGGTGCGCTACATGTGTTGTGTGGAAGGGGCCGTCGAGGTGTGGTTCACGGTGCGCTACATGTGTTGTGTGGAAGGGGCCGTCGAGGTGTGGTTCACGAGCGACGGTTGACGAATTACTCGGAATTGTGGGCAACCGGACAAATGTACGTAGAGCAAATGTACGTATGGAAGATGTACGCACGCAAGTGTACGTATGTGCAATTGTACGTGTGCGCAAATGTACGCAATTGCAAATGTACGCATGCGCAGATGTACGTAAGGGCAAATGCACACACAGGTAAATGCATGTAAGAGCAAATGTACGTAAACTTAAAAGGTTGTAAACGTAAAAGTATGTAAACGCAAATATACGTAAACGTATGAGGAAATAGACGTACATTTACGCATACGTACCTTTGCGTTTACGTATATTTCGTTAGGTACAAATGCAACACGTACATTTGCGCTTAAGTACATTTGCTTACTTACCTTTGCCTACGCACATCTGCTGTTGCATACATCTGCCGTAAGTGCATTCGCCATACATACTTTTGCGCTTTCGTACATTTGTGCTCACGTACATTCGCGCTGACATACTCTTGCGCTTACGCACATTTGCAGTCACGTACATTTACGCATACGTACATTTGCGTTTACGTACTTTTGCGCGTATGTGCATTTGCAATTACGTACATTTATGCAAACGTACATTTGGGCATACATACATTTGCGCTTACGTACTTTTGCGTTTACGTACATTTGCGCTTACGTGCATTTGCTTACGTATCTTTGCCATACATACATTTGCTCTTACGTCTATCTGCCATGCGTACATTTGCCATACGTAATTTTGCGCTTCCATACATCTACGCTTGTATACATCTGCCATGCGTACTTTTACGCATACGTACATTTGCCTACGTATATTTGCTTACGTACATTTGCCATACGTACATTTTCCTAGAATCGGAAATGTGGATGACTGGTGTGAAAACAAAGCACCCTAATACGGTTAGAGAAGCAACCGGTCCGACCATGGTGTTCTCGCAAACATATTTCATGAAGTCGAAGTTCGAATTCCGTTGTATATTCTCTAATTGTCTTATATGTGAATGATGTGGTGCATCTAGTGACCATGTACAACCCCGCTGATATTCAGCGGAAACCATCCGATCATCTGGGTCCTTTTTGCTACGCCATTGCAATCACAGACACGCGATTAGCATTGGAAAACACCAGATGTTGTGAACCGGCCGAAATCTGAACAGAAGGCATACTATGCATACATACTGAATAAGGCATGCTATGACCAAGGTAATGCTTGTGAGGGTCCTCCCGTAGGTGTCAGCTAAGAAATAGTATCGAGACTCGTCCGTCCGAACCAGCGACTCCCACATCGCTCTCACCCATGGGCAAGACAGGCCGATCGCCGGACCAGCGACTCCCACATCGCTCTCACCCAAGGGCAGGACAGGCCGATCGCCGAACCAGCGACTCCCACATCGCTCTCACCCATGGGCAAGACAGGCCGATTGCCGGACCAGCGACTCCCACATCGCTCTCACCCATGGGCAAGACAGGCCGATCGCCGGACCAGCGACTCCCACATCGCTCTCACCCAAGGGCAGGACAGGCCGATCGCCGAACCAGCGACTCCCACATCGCTCTCACCCATGGGCAAGACAGGCCGATTGCCGGACCAGCGACTCCCACATCGCTCTCACCCATGGGCAAGACAGGCCGATCGCCGGACCAGCGACTCCCACATCGCTCTCACCCATGGGCAAGACAGGCCGATCGCCGGACCAGCGACTCCCACGTCACTGCCACCCAAGGGCAGGACAGGCCGTTCGGATTCTCAGCGACAGGCCCCACATGCTGTTTGGGACCGCGTGTGCATGGCAGCGCTATTGTCTGCGCCACAGACGCGAAGTTGCGTTGGATAATCACATAAGCTACGGCAGTTGATCAGCCATATGAACGGGCTACCCTCCCCCCGTGCTGCTGCGGCTTTTTGTTGGATCAACCATAAAAATGCACCAGTCATCTGCGTTAGGTGATGAAGAATTCCGATACTGAAAATCAGCCGAGACAGGGAAGCAAACGGCTCGATACAAGTGCTGTTGTGGATACCGTTGGGGGGGGGAGGGGGCGTATCAACTGCATCGGTTATGCAGCTCGAATATCATCCACGATCTGTGGAGTGCAGAGGGTGTTTCAGTCACAGCGCGGATACCATCCACGATCTGTGAAGTACAGAAGGTGTTCTAGTCACCGCGCGAATACCATCCACGATGTGTGAAGTGCAGAAGGTGTTCTAGTCACAGCGCGAATACCATCCACGATCTGTGGAGTGCAGAGGTATTCCAGCCGCAACGAAGCGACACATCTAGGACCATGTCTAACAATGCTTCAGAAAGTACCTGAGCGTGAGCAAGACTGGGAAGCAGTGAAGAGAGTCTGATAAGCTGCCGCTGCGACATCAGAGGTTCTTGGAAGCGCCATTAGACATCCGCCGCTGCAGGCGCGAAGTGATTGAATATTGTCCCTGCTCCGTGGCCATAAAGTGCCATCAGCGGAGTTTGACTTCCTGCAGGTCCAGCGTGAGCCTCAGAGAGTGACGATAGGGCGAGTGAATCGCAGCGAAACGCTGGCAATCCGGAGGCGGCAGGAGATTGCACAAGGGAGATATCAGCAGATCCGACAGGATCATCAGGAGTTCAAGCCGACACCGACACTACTTCGGCCCCAAGTGAGACAGGTCATTATTTTTCAAGCGCTGACGTCAGCATATAGATGAGCCATCCATCGTACTTCAGTACAGAATCTGTCATAGATGCGACGGATCTGTCACTACGGCTGCCGGCGGATTTGGTGTGTTCAACAGAGGAGTAGATGCGATTATCAATGGTTTCAAGATGGACAGCAGACGCGTCACTTCATCTGAGAGCGAATTGACAGTTCACGCGATAAAAAAATGCCTTGCATCTAGAAGACAGTCACGAAGAATAGCTGCAAGAGAAAGAGTCTCCAACCTCTCAATAAAATGACAAATATCTGCCCTTTACCTTTACAGAAGGAACAATCAAACTTCCCAAGACCCCTCCTCAGAAACCGTAATGGAAGAGCAATATGCTGTCCTCGCTGAGCCAGGCGGAGATTACTTGGCACTTTTGCTGAGCAGTCTGGTGGAGCCTCTGACGTGGCCAATGAACTATCATCGGTGTCCGAAGAATTGAATGCCGTAGTGATAGCGCTGGGATTCGATGGAACAACGTCAACAATGGTGACATAACGGTGTCATAAGGAGGTTCGAAGTTGAAAATTGGAAAGCAATCCGCTGGTTTATTTGTCAACTGCCCGTAAACGAGCCGAAAATCCGTCACCTGTTTGTGTTATTTGATGAAGGACGCGGTCCTTCACTGGACCGGTCGGGAAAACGCTGCTGGTCCAGTTCACAATAAGCCTATCGTGAGCGTTCAGCACATCAAGGGAAATGCTCAGAGCATGCCCTCCGAGATGGTGGCTGGAATCAGCGATGATCAGATGCTGCTCTACCAGCTGGCTCAGGCGATTCAAGCAGACACTGTACCTGATGCCGTCGTAGCGAACATGATCGGCCCCATAAAATGCAAGGTACCTTCATTGGGACATCATGCTGAAAATTATGTTGTGATATTTTTGCCAACGCCGCAGCTCTGCCTGTCCTTCACATAGATAGGAGTGGAGCTTTCTTCAAAATGATTGGGGAGAGAGCAAATAAGGTTTTCCTTTCCATTTTCCAGTTAACACCCATAGATCCCATGGTAAGACCCACCAACATTGGACGGGAGGTAAGTGCCCCCCCCAAGTATGAAAAGTTATAGCCCTGGACATAGGCCAAGCAAAATATCTGACTATCTACACCACGCACACGCAGGGCTCATGATGCGCTAAATGCACATGTCTTACCCAAGATAAACTGTTGCCAAAAGGCTGACGGATTCCATGCTAGGTATGACATCCCTAGGCTTTACCTGCAGGACTCAGGGGCAGATAGAGGGGACACTGGGAGATAACCTCCCCCGATGGGAGATGGCGCTCCTCCGGCAAGCCTGGATTGCACCGCCTTCGCTCAACTGATTATGCAGTCGGATACACACCTCCACACCTCGGGGAGGAACAGGCACCCTCTTGAAAGGACAATGCGCCCTTCAACGTGTTCGCGTTCACCCTCTCCTCTTTTGTTGTTGTTTATTGGATGTTTCACGACGCACTTTATCCACGATCACGGCTAATGGCGCCGCCGACACTGCTTCGCCGTTGGGCCGCGGGATTGGGAAATGTCTTGAGTGGTGCTAGTATTGAACCCGAGACCTTTGGTGCCCAGAGCTCAACACCTTAACCACTCGGCCATCCCCGCCCCTTCACCCTCTCCCCCTCACCTGCTGAACGCTGAACGGACCTCTCCAGGTACTTCCGCAGTGGCACCCGAAAAAAAATGGCGCTCTCCAGACAAGTGTCATCCCGCCAGGACAAATTCCTTGATTGGTCCCTGGCCAGCCTGATGGTACTGCATTCCTGAATTTTGCATGAATATCACTACGTTTGAGTGCCAACCGATCACCAAAAATTCAGCAAATAAAACCCAGCTGGCGAAAATGCGGCGAAGCTTTAATTTAGCAAATCCGCATTGCCCTTTTCAGATAGATCACGCTGACTGCCGGGATGTTCAGACTATACGCATCGACAGTAGGCCAGGAGCTGAACGACCTTGTGACCTCGTGACCTACATTATTCGCCATTGCGACCCAATGTGTTTTCATATCCGACAGCGGTGCTCGGGTCCGAAGGTGCTAAAACGCCTACCATAGTTGCTCCAAGATCTGACCGAACACAATCGGGCAGATACCTGATCAGTGATTCTCCGCAATGGATGCTGGTTTCACTCTGAAGCTGTCATGCTTGCAATGTGTGCGGACGGCGACAAGATGGCTCGCCAGAAGATTGTCGAAACGACAACCGAATGTGGCGCTCACATGAGTGATGATATGGATCAGGTTTCCCCTTCCGGTGCCCCTTCCGTATTCCAAATGCTTACTTCGACGCACAGCAGTACCATGAGGTATTCGACTGGTCCACATTGACCACAGTCGAGCCTTCGCTTACCGAGCAGCTGATAGAGGACGATAGCAGTCAGCTCAAAACAGCCACTGAGCACACTGTGAGCTGGGTGTGAACTGGGTGTGAACTGGGTGTGAACTGGGCGTGCACATCAGTGCGCACCCAGTTCACACTCAGTTCACACCCAGGCCGTAGAGCGCGCTGTGCAGATACTACCAGGGCATGTGTGGCCGTAGTTCAGGATAGGGACCGCCATGAGCTGATTGGTGCCAGAATTAAACATTGACAGGGCGCTGCTGATGTTCCATTAAAACAGACTTCGTTGTTCCCTGAGTTCTGATTGCAACAACTAGTTCAGTGAACGAATTGCCTAGTACATTGGAAGGCCTGTGAAAGGTGCTATCCGTATGTATTACATGTGTCGGTGATGATGCACGCATTTTTCACCAGTCATGAAAACAAAATGCTAACATACGGTGCCAACAGTCTGATTATTATGTGGGTAATGTAACGACGTCAAGTTGAGAAGGTTCCGTTAGATAACTTAGCATGCAGACGGTTCTATGTCATTTCGCCCCATGGCTGCAGCACCGGCATCCACATTGTTTATTTTTATCGTTGCGCTAGATGGAAGGCACCTCTTAGCACTTCTTCTAGTGCACTCTGATCCTTGCCACCCAATGCACAAAGTCATGGCGAGTCATTTTTGCTCCACCAGAAAAGGTACCAAAATGACACACCATGTAGGCAATGTAGAAATCCTGTACTACCGTATGCTCATAATTTGATTTGCTTGAGTTGTTAGCATATCTCACTTTCTCAGTCACTACCAACCATATCGGCGCAAAATGTTGAACTGACTCACATTGTGTTGCAGTTAAGCACAGCTGTAACATCGCAACTAAGGAGAGGCTCACCTACTACCGAAATCCGAAATATCCGGAGAGCGACGTGGGAAATATGCTGTGCAACTACCGGGTTGATGTCGGAGCGGACATCTGTGGCGTGAGGTGAGCTCTCAAATATGTACTAGCGCTGAGATACTTCACCTGTGCTTCAGCGTCTCTAACTGCTTTGATTTGTTGAAATATCGATTTGGTGTCAATTCCGTTAGAAACCGTCACCTGAAGCTTAAAAAATAAAGTAAATGAGCTGTGCATTGAAACATCTCCAACGATCCCATAATTAACCATAGTTTGCAAAAACACAGTGCACCCATAGGACATGTAATATTTGCTTTGACACCAGCGACATGAACGTTCAGCGTTCAGTTCGAGTTGCAATGTAGTTCGGTTTTGTCGCTGGTATAATGTCCCTCCCCTATTCAATCTTCATCAAGACCCTACCCAGAACGTTTGCCCCCCCCCGACACCCAGCGGGCAGCGTATACTTCTTGTACCGTTGATGCTTGTCGGCGCATTGTGGAGCACCAGCCGTGCGATTCAAGAGACCGCTGCCATCCCACCTCCACTTGATGGTCTCGCCCGTCGCTACTGGGCCACTCTGCTGCTGGCTACCGTCTTGTGAAGTATTGCAGTCACCATCAGCACCGGTTTGAGACGTTATATCGACGGGCGCCACACCATACCCGCTGAGCGGTTTTTCTGTATGAATTTCTGCGTTTGATTATGCTGCGTCGTGTCTGCTATCTATGCAATTGTCCACTTGTGGTCCGGTGATCTGAGCCATAGTGGTGATCTGAGATGTGACAGATGCATGGATGACGACCGGCCAGGAGTGAAGCTGGCCACACCTCCACTGCCAGCTGGAGTGTAGGAAAAGACCAGAAACGTGGAGTTAGCGCCACATATATGGAGATTCTTCGAGTTAGCGGCACGGTGGATCTTCGTGTCTTTTTGAATTGATTTCAATCCCCAATAGCCCATCCAGAAGTCCGAGTTTTGAAGAGCACAAGATGTGAGAATATAAAAAATGCCTTGAAATCCAGAAAACGTCTCGAATTTCGAGTTGTTTGTGTTAGGCTTAGACGTAGGCCAAAATTTCCGACAGGAAATCTTTAGGAACTTCGAGGACAAATATCGCTGTTTTCTGCTAACTTATCAGAGCAATCAGCAGCTTGGAGGACCGCCCGTATATATTTCTACTGGTCACTGGACATTCTCCGACCACCACGGATGTTTGCATGATGTCCTTTGGGCAGGCCCCTCTCTTACATTTTGCATTCATCAGCTTTATGGTCGCTGGTGCCTCCCAATAATTTGTTTGAAGCCGCACCCATAGCACATACTATAACTTGATTCTGGTGCATGTGGTTTATTCATTTTTAGATGGATACCTGCATCACGAGCTACGCACACTCAACTTCCGGTGTGGAATCAACCAATGACCTGACATTTACGTTGTGAGTTATCCGGAAAAAAGAACGCCGGCGAGCGGAAATCCATGTCACTCCACGCCTTTGTTTTCCATGCCACTACTCTGACACTTAGTAATTATGCTTTCCTTTAGTTGTGGAGAGTCAATATCGAATGAATAATTTACTGCACCTCGATTCCAGCATGTGTATCTATGCACGCAGGACATACACACATTTATGCTTACACTTTTACTTTACAGGTCATACTCATGGTAATAACTAGTCTGCATTGCATCACGAACAGTGAACATGTTCGTACATACTCACCAATAATCAAACTATTGCAGGTTCGAGTTGTTAAACTACACCACTCCAGTGCACAAGTCCTGTGTGGACAGCCAGCTGGTGTACATGGTCGGTTCGACCGAGAGAACCATGCCCGTCTGCGGTATACTGAAGGGATACTCAGGTGGGTTTACTAGTCAGCTGGCGAATGAGGAAATTCCACAGGGAAGCACTGTTGTTATAGCTGATGCACTCTTCGACTCCTCGTGCTTGACAGTAAAATCAGATGGCATTTCTATGTGTAGGGATTGATGTATTTTTACGTGTTAAAACTGTAGCTTGTTGCGCGTGAATAATTTTCAGGAGTAACTTCGCTACTGGTTGAATCATTCATCATTAGTTTTTCGTCGTCGAAAATGATGATAAATCAACGAGTGTGAGCTTAATACGAGCAATCCCCACGTCGAGAAATACTGTTCTTTTCAATAAAGAATATTATTGGCGATTAACTACCATTCATCCTACACATCATACACCTCCATATCATCACACCTCCGCTCCATCATGGTTCACACATCGTCAGTCCCCCCACAGCATCATGCATGTCCAATAGTCAATGGATTTCCACAACCCAAAGTACCATCGCCATCCCCTGAGCAGACACTTCCCCACCCTTTGTAACACCCATGTCAACACACACGGCTATTTTATACGGAACTGCTCGCCGTGATTCAAGCTAGGATAAACAGTAGTAGCATCATCTCAGCGTAAAACGATGAACAAATGACAGCATGGCATCGTGCCGATATATTTTCTAATGGTCCTTATTCTCTTTTAGCTTTTCCGCTTTTTTCGCTTTTCCTAGCTGTGGCCATTGCAATGTTTCTCATTTTGCATTTGATATAAGCATTGCCGTGAGAACAGGGAGGAGGAAGTGGACTATACGCCAGATGCTTTTCTTGGATCTCAGCCTTTAACTCTGTGGCGATGACTGGAAAAATTAGTCCGAAAATTGTGTCTTGCCTCCCATCATCCGCCCTGTTCCTCACGCTGTTTTGGCTGCCCTATGCCAAAACTTGCAAGTGCGGGCCAAAATAGTTTATCTTATTTTACTTTCAGACATGGCACGCACGGAAATAGCCCATATATTCTCTCCATTACAGCACTACTTGTATGGCAATACTGTCGCCTATAACCTTCATAATTTTGCGCGGAGATGTGCTCAACTGCTAGTGCTGGAAGCAATTTGATTCCAGCTGGATACAAAGGGAGATAAGAATAACGAAAAAACAGGAAAATTGGGGATCTTGCTTAACATGCGTACTGTGAGAAGATAACGATTGTAGTCAGGAATTCTTAATATCTTGCCAGCGTACTATCTGGCATCGATGCAGATGCCGATTGGATTGGGTCACAATGAGGCGTATTGAAACGCACTTGAAAATTTCAACCTGAGATGTGCTCTAGCCTCAGTCCTACCGACATGGATGACGATGGACGGCGGCTGACATCGGTGACGGCTGTGTCCACAGTAACGATCCCGGCTACCAAGCAGGACGGACCGGTGGTCATTAGTCACGTGCTGGGCGGTGTCGTGCCGTACCTCTTCAACATCCGTGTCACGCAGATCCGATGCTCCTCTGTGCCACAGCGGCAGCAGCTACGTGAGTACAACGTCCAGCCCCGATGTCACAGTAGCGTGCCCAATTGATGACCAAGCAGACATGCCTCCATATTCGTCCCCTGGGTGAAACCGAAAGGATTTCTGCGTTCCTTCAGGGAAATAGGCTACAAAAAATGATTTGGTTTTCTGGCCGTTCGGCTGTTTCATTTACTGTGCTAGTGTATGCGCGCGTGAGTTTGCAGCAAAGCTGATTTTGTACTTAAGCCATAGGTACGCATTCGATAAGTAAAACATATCCAGATGATCACCACTAATCCATCGCTGATTGCTAGTAAGGGTTCTGTTCGGGATTACCAATATCTGATGTCTGATGCAAACGTCGTCAGTATATGGATTGACACGGTAATACTTTCTTGTACTGGGAAAGTCGACCTTGCTTCCGGCCGGAGAACAAGCTTAGTCAAGTATTGAGTTTCACCGTAACCTACCTGTGCACCCAGGCGGTAAGTCCTTCCGTGACCGACCCCTACGCCCGGGCAGCGAGTCTGACCGTGACCGACCCCTACACCCGGACGGCGAGGCTTACCCTGACCGAGTCTGACCGTGACCTGGCCGACCCCAATGACCCTGACCCTGCTCTGACCGTGACCGTGACCACACCCTGACCGCATCTGACAGCCGGGCAGGGCTCGGTGTGCGGCCGGCGGAACTTCGGCCAGGTGCGCCACAGGAGGGAGGCACGGCACGGCGCTGAGTGGGACCCGGCCGCGTTCCCGGCGTTCCGGGCAGCCACGTCGGCCCAGGCCAGACGGCAGGAACAGGAGCAGGCCTTCACCAGCAGCACACTGGAGGCCGTGTCGCCCTGGCTGCACTTCCCCTACTCGTACCTCAAGCAGTTCGGTGAGGAACGCCATTGTGGCGTGGCCAGGCTGGGCTTCAGAGGAGTTCAGGAAATGTACTGGCTGATGATGGATTTGCCACTAAGATCAGATACGATGTCTCGATTTTTTTCCTGAAGCTTACCGTTTCTGTTGTTGTTCATGGGGAGTTGGATGCAATTTTGGTCGTCGGTTTTTATTCAATTACGGCTCGCTGAAAAACGACTGCCATGTTATAGTGACGTCACAGAATGGAAGACGGCCGACTCCTTGCCAGAGCTGCAATACTCAGAGACTAATCTGTGGACGTGTAGTCGGTTATTCTTGTTTGCAATGTTGTGATGCTGAAGTTTGTGGTTTCGAGCGATCGCTATTCAAGATGGTCTACAAGAAGACAGGATGAGTTGTCAGGCGTGTTCGTCGAAGGTGTTTTCACTGACTGGACTAGGGAATGTCAAAGAATGGTTTTCCCCAAATGCCAAGTTCAAGTCAAGAAAACAAGAGGTGGTACCTATATAGGCGGTGGAATGGGGGGGGGCACCGGGGCATGGTACCCCTCCCCACTTCCCATTAAATCCAGGAATTTAAAATCGATCCTAGACATTGGCTGGAAAGAATGAACCCAAAGACGGCCGGTGCCTGAATAAATTATTTACATCTAGCCCGAAACTGAATTTGGAGAGCCTGCACCCGGCTGTGGCATTGTCTCGTGTTGAGAAACATGACCGCCCTGGTTGCCACCACTACCTCCGCTCTCGCTGTTATCGATTGCTATTCGTTGGCTGAAGCTGCCAATGTCACGGAATTTTGCCATCTTCGTAAGTGTTAAATACGCAACCACGGGTGTTGACTTGTGATAATTATTGGAGGGGGGGCAACATGCATGAAGGCAATGGACAGGCCCAAATGGATTGAGGTGGCACACTCCATAGGATCTCGTGTTAAAAGTTGAACTTATTGGGGGAGGGAAAGCCAACATTGAGGGGACATATGCCCCCTCAAAGGTACATAAAACAACACCCCGGTACGGAACTGACACTGCACTAGTGCTGGAGAAAGGTGCCCCTATGACATTCCATTCGACTTGTTGACCCACAAATCCGATGATCTGGAATTGGAATCCAATGAATTGGAATCAGCGCACCGAAATGCACCAAACACGAATACAGGAGCAGAGCTTGTCAACGAAATTTGAAGACGAGGTTACCATAGTGCTGAGGGAGTCCGTTGCGGAGAGTGTGCTTAGAGGCATGCCAAACCACAGAGGTCAATTACGCCGCTCTTTAATGCGAGTGGGCCTTGGATGCAAGATCAAGGCAAGTGTGCATTTAAGTTTAAAGAAGTTTTGCGTAGTGCATATGAGGTTGGGTGCTGAAGGTGGGGGGAGGGGCGTCTCCCAAATGGTTGAGACGGTTTTGATAAATCTCTGTATCCTTTACCTACTCCTCCATAAGATGATTTGTACTTTGGGGTAGTGGAGGGATGGCAAGAAAATTGATTCGGACATGGTGCCGGCATTGGCTTACTCTTGTCGAACAGCACCGATATATTTTTTATCGTGCGAGCAAGAAGGTAATTGCCCACACCGCCTCTCACGCCGGCTTCTGCATGTTAATAGTAATTAGTGGCGTCCATCCTAGTAGGGGAGACCGGGTAAGAATAGTTTACCCACTCACAAAGGGCCAGAACCGCCCCTGTCCAAGTTGAGAAAGAAAAGAACGTTAGAAGTCGTCATTCGGGATTTTTTTCATTACAATTATGTAATGCGACCATGGTCCGATGGCCAATTTCGATTTTTGAATGCGAACAAAAATAGTGCAGGAACTGGAAGGGCCAGTGGGAACTACTGGGTTCCATGAGACCTGATGGGGCCCCTGCCTCACTTGAGAGCTGGTGATCCTAGTGAACTGGACGGCCCCTGAGAGCTTGGAGGCCTGATGGGGGCCAGGGGTGGGTGTAAAGGGCCCCTGGTATACCGATATCAGGGGCCCCTGGACCGATTAAGAGGCTCCGGGCTGATGTAGACTGTCCCGGGTCGATGAAGATGGTCCCCGAGTCCATGGAGAGTGCCTACGGGCAGAGGCTGAGGGCTCCGGGCTGGACTAAAGTGAAGAGTCGCTGGGCTGACGGAGGGACCCCGGGTCGGTGGAAGGCCCCCGGCTGACAGAGGGCCCCGGCCAATAAAAAAAACAGCCCCTCAGCCATTGGGAGGTGTTCTGAGGTGACGGAAGGGCCACCTGAACCAACAGAAGGATCGCCGATATGAAGGGTCCTGGACTGGCTGAGGGGGGAGGGGGCAGATCGTCCAAAGGGCTCTCGACTTGACGGAGAGGGCCCAGCCCCGTAAAAAGGGCCCCTGAGCCAACAGTGATGGCTGCTGAGTAGTCAAGAAACCCATATCACTCAAAGGGGATCCATTCTACCCGGGACCTTTAAACATCCGTACGCCCTCTGGCCAAAAATAATCATGCTTGCACCCCTGGGCTCAGGGACCCTTCATATAGGCTCTGGGTCCCCTTCGGCCGCTAGGGACTCTCTCCGTCGGCTCAGTGACCATTTCCATTGACTCAAGGGTCCTCTTCTTTCGCTTAGGAATCTCCTTCATTGGCTCAGGGGCCCTTTTTACTAGTTGACCCTCGCCGTCAGCCCGGAGGTCCTTTCAACGACTCCTTCGGCCTAGAGGCCCTTCACATTGGTCCGAACCGGGGCCCTCGGCATCTGCCCGTGGGAACTCTCCGTCGACTCAGGGGCCCTCTTCAGAAGCCAGGGGCAACTTTTGTCGGCCCAGGGTCCCTCACGTCGACTCAGGGGCCCTTAAATTGTCGGAACTGGGGTTCTCTCCGATCGGCCGAACGTCCCTGGCGAGAACAATGTATTGTGTGCTCGGTCACTGGTGGCGGGCTGGCTCCGTACCTAACGGTGGCATGTCCTCAGAGATGGAGGGTGTGCAACCCTTCGGCGCCGCACAGATGACTCGCATTCTGGGCGGCTCCGAGACCGAAATCAACGAGTGGCCGTGGCAAGTGGCTCTGCTCAAGCGGAAGAACTTGACGTCCAGGTCAATCCGCTTCTTCTGCGGGGGAGTGCTTATTACAGACGAATACGTGGTGACGGCTGCTCACTGTGTCACCAAGTGAGTTACTGGCCGACCGTCACTGTGAGCTAGGGTGAGCCACTCTCACTGGCAGGGCCTGTGGAAGTATCGTGCACTGGACTGCAGGTGTTTGATTGCTTGCGTCCGCCCCCGAATATTGGCGAAAGATCCGTTGGCTTTCACGTCAAATCCCGAGACGTACAGAACGGAAGACGCTCTGCTACGAATTAATGAATGACAGAGCATGAAGAAGTTGGAAGTTCTGACCATGTATGGCCACGGAGCAGCGTTGCTGTTTCCTCATGCTGTAATCCCTCTTCTTCGTTTGCCCACTCTCTCATGCTGAGCTACTGCTTTGAGCCTGATTACGGCGAGTCTATCCAGGTGACATCTTCGAATAACTAAACTGTCCGTGAACCCAATTGCCCTTTCACAATTTTGAATTACTTTCTTGAAGTGGTGACCATAATTTACTTCCTGTCCTCTGACAGTGGGATAGCGCCTCGGTGGGCAAGGCCGATTAACACTTTAAACCGGGAAAACTGGTCTCAATTGTCACTAACGCTCCCTATGTTGCGCCACGTAAATGAGTGGATAGCTTACCAGCATTGAGATACCTGGTGGTGGTTGTGACTTTATGACTCATTCGGCAGGTGAGGCTATATGGCTTCGCCTGCCTCTCACCCTGGCAGGAATGACGGGCACTTCGGTGAATCGATCCCAGCACCTCTGGCATGCCAGACTCTCAGGATAGCCACTGAGCTACCGACGCCGACGCCCGCATATTTAATTACATATGCAGCTCATCTACAGTCAAACTCTAATGTCGATTGTCTTATGACAATGCTCATAAATGAGTGCTGCGTGTGTGTGTGGGGTGGGGGGTGCTGTTGAATAGATATATATGTATATATATATATATATATATATATATATATATATATATATATATATATATATATATATATATATATATATATATATATATATATATATATATATATATGTATATATTTATGCATGTATGTATGTATGTAGGTACATGTGTGTGTGTGTGTGTGTGTGTGTGTGTGTGTGTGTGTGTGTGTGTGTGTGTGTGTGCGATATACCGTTTTGCGCTTCATCTGTTCACTAGGGCTCTTCTTCCACGATCCGTCTTGCATACTCGTGTCGTTCAATGTGTCGATTAACCTTACCATCTACTCCGGCAGCGAGAAAAGGTTCCACTTCGCCGAGTTCGCCAAGCACGTGATCGTGAGCATGGGCGACCACGACTTGCGCGTTCTGGACGAAACAAAAGCGACGTTCCGCGGTGTCCAAGAAATCATGGTTCACTACAGATGGGACGTGGTGCGCAACGTTGACGACATTGCCCTCATCAGACTCACCTCTCCAGTGAAGTTCTCCGGCACCATCCTGCCCGCTTGTCTGCCCATGACCAATCGGTGAGGAGCTACCGCTGCTGTCCACCAATCGGTGAGGGGCTACGCCAGCCATCCACCAATCGGTGAGGGACTACCTCAGCTGTCCACCAATCGGTGAGGGACTATCGCACTGCGTACGTAACTAACCAATGTGGAGGCATTGTTACTGATCCTGGTGCTTGCAGATTATGTTTTGTTTGGCTAAGTGTTGAACGCATTGCTACAAAATTCATGGAGACAGACGGATTTTGCGCACGATTAACACGATATCTTAGGAGTTCTCTTAATTGCCGGATCAGACTGTGCCAACGTCCAAACTGCATGAATAAGCAAAACCCGAGTCTGTCGATCTCTGCCGCGCTAACACTGCCTACCATGGTCGGCGACAGGTCGTATGTCGATGAGGACATCACCGTCACTGGCTTCGGCGTGGTGTCGTTCAACAACTCGCGGCCGGGACCGCTGTCGCCCGTGTTGAAGGGCGTCACCGTGCAGGGTGTGGACCGGGCGACCTGCGACAAACTGTGGAAACGCTTCGACAGCCCCCGCACCGTCTACCCGGAGTTCCAGCCAGTCAGCGAGAAAAAGTTATGCGTGGGCACCATCCCTGGCGCCGCCTGCTTTGTGAGTGCACGGCGGGGTGTGGTACTCTGCCGAGTGGTGACGTCACGATTGGAGAACAGCTGTGTATTCAGAAATGGGCTTGTTCTTTATATTTTATTTCCTGATTTAAATGCAAGATTTCCTTTGAGGTAATGCCAATCCCTGTTTAGATAAATGGTTAGTGGCGGTACCACTCACGACCATGCAATAGTGCTAACACTTTTAGTCAGCACGAGTTCCAGGAGGGGACTTGCGGTCAGTCCACATTTTTCATATCGACAACGGTATGATGCTCGATGGTGTGTATGCGACAGGAGAGCTTCATAGCCAGTATCTTGCTCTTGTTCGTCCAGCGCTCTGAAGGGTGTTTTGTACCGGTGTTAGTGACTGTCTGCTATGCTTTTGAAATGTGACGAACCTCTTGTTGGTCACAGCATGCTAACACTACCTTCTTCACTCATATTTTCACATATTACTGTAATTTTGTTCCTCATGGTGCTTCATATTTCTTCGTAGCTCCTCTAATCATTGTTTAAGGATGCATTTGTGCAGGGTTATTTTTTGCTTTCCTGCTTGGCGCAGGACCGCACCACTTGCTGACCCGTCATTTATCTGTCCACGAAGTACCAATAAATGGTAGGGTTGCAAACAGCTCACGAGTTCGCCGATAGCGGTATGATGCCTGCTCCCTTGTCTGCAGCACGGGAGGAGTATCATAACCTCCACAGGTCATAGCTTCCACAGTTCATAACCTCCACAAATTCAACATTCCCGAAGCGGTCGTGACCTCCACATGTCATAACCTCCACAGTTCATTACCTCCACAACTCCGAAGCGGTCATAACATCCATAGGTCACAGCCTCCACAACTCCGATGCGCACAGTAGCACGCCTTAACGCCCTATAGCCTGCCCTCACTCCTCCAGCGCACCTGGCGGCGCCTTATTCTGACATCCGAAATGACAAGAGCTCACCGCAAGTCACCGAACGTGTGAATGACACGTGTGTCTATAGCGCAACGCAAACAGTCGTCTGCTGCCTGACGCGAGCGACGGTGCTGCCGCCAGGGCGACAGCGGCGGTCCGGCGCAGGTGCGAGAAGGCAACGGCCGCTTCACAGTAGTGGGCGTGACCAGCTACGGGCCGCCCATCTGCAGCATCGGCGGCCTGCCGTCCATCTTCACGCGGCTGTCGCAGTACATGTACTGGATCCGCCTCAGCACCCTGCACCTGTTCGGCAGCGACAGGTGAACGGGTGCGCCGGTCAAGAGGTACATGTACTGGATCCGCCTCAGCACCCTGCACCTGTTCGGCAGCGACAGGTGAACGGGTGCGCCGGTCAAGAGGCGACGCAGTGGTCATCTGACATAGTGGCCGGCCGGCGACCGACCAGAGCAACGGCAGCCGGCGGGTTCGGCAGCGATGGGAATGGCATCCAGGAGGTGGCATTCAGCGCAGTGCAGTACCGTGATGGATGCTTTGAGTTCGAAATAAAAATACACTTCATATTGAGCTCCAGATTGTGTCTGAGATCATTTCGAAGTTTGTTCACATTGAAGTCACGATTTAGGAAGGTGTGCAGAAGTGGGGGATAAACCAAAAGGGGGGTATGGATGGGACGTGAAGTACGGAGATGTAAATTTGCCTAGTTAATAGCATGTATAGATAACAAGTTTGAACATATCCTGAAACGCTGGTGTGCCTTATAGAGTGCCTTCACTAAGTTCACAATTGGGTAATTGTTTTACCATGTATTCGTTATTGACGATACTCACAAGTTTGAACTTGCATTGTTGTGAGTGAAACTAACGACCTCAAAGTATGTGACATTGTATGTGAAAGTGAAAATAGTGTACATCCGCAATGCTGAATCGGCAAATTGAAAACGGGAGGCAATTCGACACATAAAGGTGATCAAATGCCCATATTATCGCACCTCCGATAATGAACACGTACACGCGTCATTTGGAACCATCCAGAAGGATCACATTCTTGATAGAGATATTTCTCATGGGCGGAGTCAGTCATATCAGGAAAGGGTAATCTGCAGAGTTCAATATTCACGGACTAAAGTAGCCGATCTCTTTAAAAAATGGACAGCCGGAAATGGCGTGCTTCCCCCAAAATACATACCCTGGTGACGCAATTAATAGTTTAGACATTACGCACCTCTCAAATATGCTAGAACTTCCACTGAAATCCTCGCAGCAGCTTGGTGCCGCAATTGGATGCAAAAAATTTGTAAAATATAGCCGACAGCTTGTAACCATACATGGAACTGATCTCGGTGAAGACAAAAATTAACCAAACAAAAACTCATACAGATACCCTATATGAAGCATTGTCGACCAGTGGTGTCACTTTGTATGCGCTTAGTGGGGCAACTGACACCCCAATCATTAGTTTGCACCCCTTAGTTTATTTAGCCGCTCAATCATGCCAAAGCTTTTCAGCCTATGGAGATGCCCTTGCAGTGTACCCCTCCCTACTCAACGAGTTTTTTTTCAGCCGATGTCACTCCTCCGGAGAAAAATGCTGTCAAAGACATCAATTAGCCCCCCCCCCCCCAATCAATTTCGTAAAGTGACACACATGTTGTTGACGTAACTGATGAGAAACTCGTGAGTGGACACATTTTGGTAAAAGCATGCCTCCCAAGCAACTTGCCTGAAGCCGCCTCTGACTAAATATTACTTTCGAACTTCTAGAACGCTTGTCAAGTATCCTCCTTATACCCATGTAGGACTAAAAACCTTCAATTTCAATAATTCGCACCTCTCAAACCAGACCGAGCACCCATTTCACCCACTATGTATCCACCCATGGCCCATTCCACGACACATCGACAATGTAACAGAGTTCATATAAAATTACACGTGTGGCTGTCCCGTAACTGTAATTGAAATAATCATGTAAGCCTGCCGATTGTAAAAGTATACCGTAAATGTAATATCACTATCCGCCACTAGCTGCAAGCCAACTTCCCCCATCTAGAAGGTTCTAGAACCTTCTCGAACCGGAGGTGACGTAAAATGGGCGTCTTAACCATTTTCAACCAATTAACGATCGAGGGTATCGGGCGTCGCCAGCGGCCGCGCGACCGGCCGTCAGTCACAGCTAGACTCTCGGACCGCGCGGGTGTGTGTGGAACGCTCCGGCGCGCGCTAACTTCCCACCTAAATTCGGCCTCTAAATTCATAGAAAAAGCAATATCACAGCTTTCCTTCATAGAAGAAAGTTCTGTACTCCGTCTGACTGTTTCGTGTGTTAGTACGAGTGCTGCAGTGCAAATACAGGCAGCTAAAAGGAGCCCGGTACAGCCCGGTGATTTCACAACCGGGGTTATCGAAACGCGAAGTTCATTAGACTATCACTTAAGCCGATATAGGAACTTTCCTACAACAAGTGAAATTGCCAAAATAACACCCAATATTTTATATTTGACGAAAATAAATGTATGGTGTTATCAGATGCGCCGAATTCAGCTGTGCTTTTTTTTTTTTTTTTTTTTTTTTTTTTTTAATAAATTTAATCCGAGTTATTGCTGGGGTGGTTTTGTGAACCAGGGTTCTATTGCTAAGCAGAGCTTGTTGCGTGAACCCTGGCCCCACCACCCGATCCACGAATTCCAGTTGAACGGAAGAATTTTGACCGAAAGTTTAACGTGCCGTCAATGCACCGACACGGCCGCCCGGTAGCTCGTCCCCGGCCTTATCGGCCCAGCTGCCAACTGACCCCCCAGCCGGGGCTAAATGCGAGCGCGCGAAGCGCTCGAACCCTGTGTTGCCAGGACAGGGGAGACCAGTACAGGCCAGCGCTCTAACCAACTGAGCTACCGAGGTGCCTTTTGTTTAAAGAGCAGGTCAACGGTCAAGGAGTTATAGCCTCGGGCATTTTTTAGATGTCACCTGACAAGGGTGTCTTTTGAGGTCTTTAACTCAATGAAGAACAATTTGAATTGTGCACAAGTATATATCAGTGAACTCATAATAACCCACTTCATCTTTTGGCGATTTCGAAATTTTCGCTTACGGGATATTTGAAGTCATGACATCGTGACTTAAGGTCATGTGACTTATTTTGACTTTCGGGACAGTCACAATGCGATTTTAAAAGTACAGAAATGAAGTCGGATATCTTATCTTCCGAAACAAAAAAAGAGAAGGGTTTTGCTCCTAAAACTCTATATATCTGTTCAAAATTAGGCATGCATGGTTGTGTTTGCGCTAGTTTATCGTGGCCAGTATAAATATATATGCATAACGATATATTACTAAAATGCAAGGCGTTTGACGTTCGAGGCACGTGATGGGATGATAATGTTAATCATCTGATCTTGAGATGAGAGAGACAGAGAGAGAGAGAGAGAGAGAGAGAGAGAGAAGCATCCACAATATAGCAATCGCATTCCGGTAACCAAGAAACCATTCGCACAGCCATTTATTGTCTCGCGAAAAAAAAATATACGAATGTAGTTCAATATTAGGAATGGCACAAACAAGGGGTGGCACTGTGTTTGGGTGCCCAGTGCTCATTGCTCACTCTCGCTGACCGTGCTGCCTTTGAAGCGAGGAAATTTCTGATGGTATCGGACGCAGTCAAGGTGAAAGCAAAGCTAGTTTATAATTCGGGCAAGATCAGCCGGATGTGTCTCGATAAGACCGACCGTGTCACGGTGCGACAGGTTGATGGAACCAAAAGTCCAGTTCAGAAAAGGCTTCCTGTGGGAAATTTGTGTGAGATATATGATCCATACAAGCCGAACCCTGAAAACCATCGCACCGGCTTCTTAACTTTTGCTGTCCTTCGTCCGAAGCATTGCATCTTGGCAGGCAGCAGTGGGACGCACCCGGTGTGCATGTGCACTTATCATCAAAACCCAAAACTGCTCATATCCGCTCTCGGCCTTCCCGGTCCCAAATACCGTAACCTCCTCGATCACGCTGTACGTGGCACGGAAAACCGTGACTGCATGGCACACAACCGTGAGAACTGCCCTGGTGAAGACAGGGTTATGAACTTTCTGATGATAATCCTCGTGTACAAATCAGGAGAAGAGAGTAAAGGTGATTTAGCCCTAGATGATGGCATGGATAATTCCATTAGGTACAAACAGTGGATGAGAACGCATCGTTGTACACTCGCAGAAATAATCTGAACCAAAGAGGAAAACATGCGATATTTCAGCTAGCAAACCATGAAGCTGACCAGAAACCACTTTGTGGCTAACAAACTATCACTTTGTGGCAGCATTTCACCTACGCAAAGGCTACTGCCAAGGAGGGCGAAGTTATTGTCTAGTACCACTCCGTTGAAAATTACTCATTTGTGGTGCAGGATGCAGCTCAAGGCTTCCACTGGGACTCGTCCCTGTGTACAATGCTCCAGTTTGTTGTGTACTGGCGTGAGGGCGAGGCACTGTGCCATCAGAGCTACTGCTGTATCTCTGACGGCACAAAGCACAGCATCGACCTGGTGCATGCGTTCCCGTAACGGCTTATCCCAGAAATTCGGACCGCAGTACCTGACCTAAAAAAATATTTATTTTACAGACGGCAGTACACGAATAAGCATGACTTCGTCAATGTGTGTCATAAAGTCATAAATAAAGTCATAAAGTATTAAGGCTTAATAAGAGCCACAGGGGCCCATCTGGGTTAAGCCTATCTAGAAAAGGTACTAGAAATGTACATACTCACACCCCAATCAATACCTTATCCGAAGTTCCTAGGAAGCTATATATCTCAGCCTATCTAGCACCATTCACTTGCTATTGCATAACACCCTCGACAATTACAAGCTCCTCCCATCATGCCCATCGTGCTACCATAGACAATCTCATCAGTATCACATCACGAAGGAAGGTGCTGAATCCACTGCTAGGTACACCCTATATAAAGTTATAAAGCGTTTAGACTTAATAAGAGACTCACTTGCTATTGCATAATACACTCAACAATTACAAACTCCTCCCATCATACCCATTGTGCTACCATAGACAATCTCATCAGTATCACATCCCGAAGGAAGGTGCTGAATCCACTGCTAGGTACACCCTATATAAAGTTATAAAGCGTTTAGACTTCATAAGAGACACTTGCTATTGCGTAACACACTCAACAATTACAAACTCCTCCCAACTCCCAACTCCTCCCTGTCGATCAACCCTCCCTGGAATACAGAAACACAAACCCCCTATTCTTATAATGATTGTCTATGCCGTTTTTAAACATGTTCAGTGTGTTGCTACTGACAATGGTTCCTGGCAGCTGGTTCCAGTGTTCTACTACCCTGTTGGTGAAGAAAGACTGTCTTAACCTTGTCCTGCTGTGATTAACTTTAATTTTGAATTGATGACCTCTAATTGCATCATTTCTGTTAAATTCAAACATTTCCCTGAGATATCCCTGTTCCTGACCATGAACAAATTTAAAAACCTGGATGAGATCTCCTCAGCCTTCTATATCTAAGTGAAAACATATTTAATTTCTTAAATCTTTCCTCATATGCCAGGTTGCCTATACCATTAACCATTTGTGTTGCCCTCTTTTGTACTCTCTCTAAAATCCAACAGTCTTTCTCATAACTAGGGGACCAAGCTTGGACACAATATTCCAAATGTGGCCTGACATATGCACAGTAAAGCTTCCTGATGACCTCCTCACTTTTGTATGACACATTCCTCTGTATTACCCCAAGCATTCTTAGTGCCTTCTTCCCGGCTTCTTTGGTCTGTTCTGATGCCCCCAATTTTGTGTTCAAAATAACACCTAAGTCCTTCTCCTGCTGAGTCACAGATAGTACTTGGCCACCCATCAAGTATGGAGCCTTCATATGCTGCCTACCTACATGCATGACTTTGCACTTATTAAAATTAAACTTCATTTGCCATTTTTCGGACCACTTCACTAGCTCGTCTAAGTCTTTCTGCAGCAAAACCTGCTCATTGTGCCCTGTTATTGCCCTAAAGATCTTCAAATCATCCGCAAATTTCAAAACCTTACTGCTTAGGCGACATTCAATGCTATTCACATATATAATGAATAATAGTGGCCCCAGTACCGACCCCTGGGGGACTCCACTAAGAACATTTTGCCATGATGACTTTGTACCATTTAGCATCACTCTCTGCTGTCTATCTGAAAGCCACAACTCTATCCATTTTAGGATGCTACCTGCAATACCATGGACCTGAAGCTGCATCATTAACCGTTTATGGGGTACCTTGTCAAAGGCCTTACTAAAGTCAAGATATGCTACGTCAACCTGATTTCCCTGATCAAATTATTATGTAGCAAAATTCAAAAAGTCCAAGAGATTTGTGAGACACGATCGCCCTTTTCTAAACCCATGTTGAGTATCTTGAATCAATCTGTTTCCTTCCAGAAAACTAACTATTCTATCCTTGATAATTGATTCGAGTACCTTGCAGACTAGGGATGTGAGGCTTACTGGCCTATACTTTTCAACTTTCCCTCTTTCTCCTTTCTTGAAAATAGGAACTACATTTGCCCTTTTCCAATCTGTTGGAATTTCATTTTGTGAAACTGATCTACAAAATATTATACTAAGTGGAATTGCCACTTCCTTTTCAGCTTCCCGCAATACCCTAGCATAAATTCCATCAGGTCCTGCTGCCTTGTTTGGCTTTATTTTTCTGATATAATTGAAAACAATATCACTATCAATGAAATCAACATCGTGTATCTGATCACCTGTCACTGAACTGTGGTTCACGGTTGGCAGATTAGTCACATCCTCCACTGTAAACACTGATTTAAACTGCTTGCTCAGCTCCTTAACCATCTCACCATCCTCACTCAATATAGTCCCATTTACTTCAAGTGGACCAATTGTGCTTGAAACTTTACTTAGCTTGTAGAAACTAAAGAACTTTTAACTGTCCCCATTACAGTTCCTAGCCAAATCCAATTCTTTTGCTCGCTTTGCTGCTCTGATTTTCTGCTTCACAGCATCTCTAGATTTTTTATACGACCTTAGATTTACGATATTTGAAGCTTCCTTAAATACTCTAAATGCATCTTTCTTAGCCTTAATTGCTTTCATAAAATCTGGTGTAAGCCATGCTGGCTTTCCTACCCTTCTTTTGCGCCTTTGCTTTTGGGGGACATGTCTAATCTGAATTTCCCTCAAGTAAGATTTGAACTTTTCCCACATTTCACAGGCATTTAAATCAAAGAATTCGTCGTCCCATTTTATGGCACTTAAAGCCGCTCTCATGTAGTCAAAGTCTGCCCTGTTATACTTTGGAACCTTTGCCAAATTATCCTTGATTGTGCCCTCTACTTGTGCCTTGAATCTCACTATGTTATGGTTATTTCTTCCCCGAGTTTCTCCTACAGTCAAGTCTTGAACTAAATCATTTAAATCTGAGAAGACAAGGTCCAAGAATGAGCCCTGCCTGGTTGGTTCCGTTACAAACTGGTGTAAGAACAAGTCCTCTTCAAGGCATTTCCTAAACAGTTGACATGATGGGGAGCCAACACCAACATTTTGATATCCTTTTAGATTAAAGTCACCAAGAATAAGGCATTTCCTCTGAAAGTTTCTACTGATTTCCTCACAAATCACCTTATCGAGCTCCAGTTGCTGAGAATGTGGCAAGGTTCCTGATCGATACAAAGCTCCTATCCTCAGTTCATTGCTGTTGCCTTTTCCCACAGCAACATCAAGCCAAATGGACTCCACAGACAAGGGCGTCGCCACCGGGGTGGCAGGGGGCAGTCGCCCCCCCCCCCTGCCGTGAGACTGGGGGGGCGCCGCCCCCCCCCCTGAAATTTCAGGAGGCCCCTATCCGGGAATGCACAGCAAAAAAAGTGAGCAAGGAGGCCGACGAGACATGAGAGCAGGCCTCCAAGACGTGAGAGGAGGC
The DNA here is from genome assembly GCA_034440615.1 of Ashinkailepas kermadecensis. Taxonomy (NCBI): domain Eukaryota; kingdom Metazoa; phylum Arthropoda; class Thecostraca; family Neolepadidae; genus Ashinkailepas; species Ashinkailepas kermadecensis. Next base: position 12,856 of record JAOTOM010002758.1, on the reverse strand, counting down.
CCCTAATTTGAAGAAAGAGTCACCTAGGAGAGGATAGGAGGCCCCCAGGATTACAAAGGAGGCCCCCAGGATTACAAAGGAGGCCCCAGTATTGAAAAGGATGCCCCCAGGATTGCAAAAGAGGCCTCCAGGATCGCAAAGGAGGACTCCAGGATTGCAAAGGAGGCCCCCAGGAATGCAAAGGAGGCCCCCAGGATTGCAAAGGAGGCCTCCAGGATTACAAAGCAGGCCCCCAGGATTGCAAAGGAGGCCCCCAGGAATGCAAAGGAGGCCCCCAGGAATGCAAAGGAGGCCCCAGGATTGCAAAAAAAAAGCCTCCAGGATTACAAAGAAGGCCCCAGGATTGCAAAAGAGGCCCCCAGGATTGCAAAGGAGGACTCCAGTATTACAAAGGAGGCCCCAGGATTGCAAAGGAGGCCCCCAATATAGCAAAGGAGGCCTCCAGAAATGCAAAGGAGGCCCCCAGGAATGCAAAGGAGACCCCCAGGATCGCAAAGGAGGACTTCAGGATTGCAAAGGAGGCTCTCAGGAATGCAAAGGAGGCCCCAGGATTACAAAGGAGGTCCCCAGGATTGCAAATGAGGCCCCCAGGAATGCAAAGGAGGCCCCAGGGTTGCACAAAAAAGGCCTCCAGGATTACAAAGAAGGCCCCAGGATTGCAAAAGAGGCCCCCAGGATTGCAAAGGAGTACTCCAGTATTACAAAGGAGGCCCCAGGATTGCAAAGGAGGCCCCCAAGATAGCAAAGGAGGCCTCCAGAAATGCAAAGGAGGCCCCCAGGAATGCAAAGGAGGCTGCCAGGATCGCAAAGGAGGACTTCAGGATTGCAAAGGAAACCATCAGGAATGCAAAGGAGGCCCCAAGGATTGCAAAGGAGGCCCCAGGATTGCAAAGGAGGCCCCCAGGAATGCAAAGGAGGCCCCAAGGATTGTAAAGAGGACCCCCAGGATTGCAAAGGAGGCCCCCAGGAATGCAAAGGAGGCCTCCAGGAATGCAAAGGAGGCCCCAGGAATGCAAAGGAGGCCTCCAGGATTACAAAGGAGGCCCCAGGATTGCAAAGGAGGCCCCCAGGAACGCAAAGGAGGCCTCCAGTATTACAAAGGAGGCCCCCCAGGATTGCAAAGGAGGCCCCCAAGGAGGCCTCCAGGATTACAAAGGAGGCACTCAGGATTGAAAAGGAGGTCCCCAATATTGCAAAGGAGGCCCCCAGGATTGCAAAGGAGGCCCCCCAGGATTGCAAAGGAGACCCCCAAGATTGCAAAGGAGGCCTCCAGGATTACAAAGGAGGCACTCAGGATTGAAAAGGAGGTCCCCAATATTGCAAAGGAGGCCCCCAGGATTGCAAAGGAGGACTTCAGGATTGCACAGGAGGCCCCCAGGAATGAACAGCAAATCCCCAGGGTTGCAAAGGAGGCCTCCAGGATTGCAAAGAAGGCCCCAGGATTGCAAAGGAGGCCCCATGATTGCAAAAAGGTGGCCCAATACGGAAAGGGAGACCTCAGAAAATGAGAGGAGGCCCAAAGACGGAATATAAAGCCAGTGGATATGAGATGAGGTTTCGGAGACGCAAAAGCAGTCCCTAAAACGGATAAGGTTCCACCAAGATAGAAAAGGATGATCCTGAAAAGTGGCAGGAAGCACCTAATTCGGAAGAGGGCGATATAAGATTGGAAATGAGACCCTATGATAAACGAGGAAGCCCCCAAAATATGAGAGAAGGGCAATTAGATAAGAGGGATGGCTCCCAGGCGAGAAAGAAGGCTTCAAGACCGGTAAGAGGGTTCCCAGGAAATGACAAGGTAACTGAGATAGGAAAGGTTGCTTGTAATTTGGGAGAGGAGGTACCTGAGAGAGAACAGGAATCCACCAGGAGATAAGAGGCCACACTTAAAATGGGCAAAGATATGATCAAAACGCAGAACAGGAGGCTCCGAAGACGTGAGAGGAGGCCCCTAATTTGAAAAAGAAAGCCTCTAGAAGAGAAAAGGAGGTCCCTGCCGGACTCGAGAGGAGTCCCTCGAGATCGAGTAGGAGGTTTCCAGGGCCGAATGAAGCCCCGACGACCGAAAGGAATTCCCAGGAAATGAGAGAAGGCACTTAAGATGGGAGTGGCAGGTAGCAGGTATGGAAGGAGGCGAGGTTTCCAAATTGAAGATCCCTCAAGACGGGTAAGCTTTGCGAGGACAAAGGAGGCCCACGAGGCGTGGCAGGAGGCCCCTAATTTGGCAGAGGATGCCCCTGGAACATGAGAGGAAGCCCCATGCCACGTTAAAGTGGCCTTAGGATGTGGGAGGAGGGTAGGATGCACCCAAAACGGGAGAGAAGGACCATTGAATATGGAGGAGGGTAGGATGCACGAGAAGACGTCCAAAAGCCGGTAAAAAGGCTCCAGGAAATGAGGCGAGACCCCTAAGACGCGAGAGGAGGTCTATAATTTGCAAGAAGCCCCTGGAATGCCAGAAATCGTGCCGGGGTACTTGAAAATCACGATATGGGCCCAAAAAGATCCGGCCGGGGCCCCTGAATATCACGCTGAGCCTAGGGGTACCAAAAATTCACCCTCGGACCATGACAATCACGCTAGGGGCACGATAGGTAGTACCGTTCCCCAACAGTATCATTGGGACACAAATGAAGCCGGGGCAACGAAAAACAATCCGGACATGGATAATCACTGGGGCCCCAGCAACGACACCAAAAGCATCAAAAACGTATTGGACACCCACAAAGTGTCTAGGTCGCTAAAACTCGAGCTAGGGATCCAAGCAAATGACTTCGGGACATACAAGATTACATTGGACTAGAAAAAAGTCGCGTCGCAGCCCTTGAAAATCTCACTGGACACCAAAAAGGTTGCGCCTGGACCCAAAAGGTTACAGCTGCACCAAAAAATCAATTATCAACCGGAATGTCACTCTGCTCCACAAAAAAAAATCGGGTCAAAGTCCCCCCAAAACCCGTTGGGCACTGGAAAAAAACGTGTCAGGGCACCGAAAAAAATAGCACCTGGAAACCGAAGAATCGTACCAGGACCGAAAAATATCGCATAAGGACCTTTAAGAAAATAGAATTCGATGTCCAAAAGTTCACACCGAGTCTCGATAAAATCGACCCCAGCACCGGAAAATTAAGAACAAGTCCGGAAAAAATTGCCCGGAGGGCATTTATACTCCGAAAGGTGACATCGGCTGAAGAAAGTCCTTTGGTGGCCGCAGTGACATATCAAAAGGGCAAATGCCCCCTCCCTCCTAAGAGGGATATGCTCCAAAGAATCGAGCCGAGGCCCCCAAAAGTCGCGCTGGGGCTACACAAATTCGCGTCGGTCCACCAGAATTCGCATAGAGACTCCTAGTAAATACGCCGGGCCCCAGAAAACTCGTTCCGAGGCACAAAAATCTGCAACAGGAACCGCCGAGATCGCGTTGGGGTCACAGCTAGGTACAACGCGCCCCGCAAACTCGAATCGGTCCCACCAAATTTCGCGCTCGGACCCACAATTCCCATCGGTAGTACCAAAAATTTGGCCTGGGCATAAAAAAATAACTTCGGGGCCGTCAACAATTGGCGTCTAGGGCCCCACATAGGCACCGTGTGACCCCCAAAGTCGCATCGGTATCCGAAAAATAAAGCCGGAGCCCTCCAAAATAACGAGGGATTCCAAAAAAGCCCAGGTCAGGACAATGGTTCTGGAGCACCGAACATGTCATCAGATGCTTTGACAAATCGCGTACGGCATCGAAAAACATACCGGAGCTCGAAGAAAATCGAGGTGAGATACAAAAACATGGCACCAGGGACTCGAAAAATCGTGGCGGGATTCGGAATTTAAAGAAAATTCAGAAGAGATCCACAAAATCGCGTTGAGCCAAGATAACTGGCGTTGGGTCCCGGAACCACGCGCCTGGACGCGATAAGTCGCGATAGGACCCAGAAAAAGCCCCGAAATCGTACCGGGACACCACAAATGTGCGTCAGAAGCCCGAAATGAACACAGCGGGACCCTAAGAGCACAACTAGGACCGAGAATGCGACTGGCCCTCCAAAGCGCAGTCTCGCAAAAAGCGACAGGACCCGAAAACATGTGTTGTAGCCATGACTATATATACCGGGAACTCTAGAAAACATCATTAAAAAAAAAACACCGCAAGCTCTCAAGGCACACAGGCACCATATGACTGCACAAGGGCCTGAAAAGAGGCTGGGGCCGCAAAAAGCAACATGTTCCGAAACGAACAAAAATGCCGGGCACTAAGTAAACACATCGAGATCTTTGAAAGCGTCCCGACAACTAAAAAAAGTATTCGGTGCACAAAAAAGCAACAAACCCTAATACGAGCAGTAGTTTCGAAAATGCGTTGGATCTCTAACAAAAATGGATTGGAGCCCTAAGACACATCCGTATACGAAGAAATACGAAACGGGTTCAAAGAAGTACACTCAGGCTGGGCCTCGGTTCGGTAGCCAACCTGGAAGCATGTTTAATCAAAGATATGAGGTGAATCAGAGCTCAGCGGGTATCCGCATTTCTTTACCATAAAATATGGGAAGTAGGGAACTAAGGATCGAATTTAATTCATCGAATTTTCGCAGCGAACGACCATACCACGGATAATAGTAAACGGATAGGAAACTCCCCGGAATCGGCGACCAAGGACGGGCTATTGCCACCTAGCGGTTGGAGGCCGAAGCTAATCCTGGATAGGATATTGTTTGATTCCAGCAGCACATTCCCGCGTTGGAGAGTAAAGCGTGGTTTAGTTTCGGCCAATTTCCGCTTTTTGAAGAAGCCAGGGAACCGTGATTCTGCTGCATGGAACTTTGTGGCGGTAAGGAATTAATTAAAAACATCTCTGCCTTCATTTCTTTGTTTCAGGGAACATTTAAACGCATGGGGTGGTGTACTACGTTTATGGCGCGTTGTGTGTTTTTGGGAGCAACTTATCTGTTTTGGATCAAGTGAAGCATGTATTTCTCCATTGCATTGCCCAGTTATTTACTCTAAATCACGAGAAAATATGAATCAGTGGTATTTAGTCTGTTTGAGCTTTTGCTTGGCTTGAAGCATTGGTCAAAGGGGGCGCCGTAAATGTACCAATTTTCACCTGCATATGCAGCTCTAAAACTAAGGGTTTTGGCTGGAGGATGTCCGATTTGAGGCTGAGGAGCAGTCCGAAGGAGAAATTGTCTGACAGAAATATTGCAATCTTTACCTAAGGTACATGGCTGAATATTTTGAAAGATTGTAAGTGAAAGGATCAGTGCATCACCAGGCCTGGTGCCAAGGTCAAAGACTTGGTGCCAGTGGTGACACAGGCCACCAGTGAGCACCAGTATAGGGCAGTTGTAGTGCAGGTAGGAGTAAATAACATAGGTGCGAGTGGGGAGCTAGGAGTGAGGAGCTGCTGCAGGACTACAGGGCCCTTCTGGCCACCCTGAAGCATAGCAATTGTCTGGTTCGGTTCTCATCGGGTTGCCGTCGCTACATATTTCAGAAGAATATAATATGATAGAACTTCCGAGTTTTTTTATGGAGATGGGTCAATAGCTTGTTTTTTTAATTGAAGTCATTCCCAATAATATCGCATTATGGGTGCCCAAAATTGAACATTTGCAAACCAGTACTCGCATGGCGTCGTTATTCCGATGGGTCGCGGCACCTAATCTAGCTGCCTCACCCACTAGCAGCCCGCCGCCGACGACCATAACCCTCGCACGGCCGATGCTCCGCGTAAACTTCGTCCGGTCGGGGAGGGGGGGGGGGGGGATTGCTACCTACCCTCCGGCCGGGGAGGTGGGTAGGTTACCTACCCCTCCCCATATACATAACGGCAACAGATAGATTGGGTGATTCTAAGAAGGAATTGGTTCAGTCCTTTTTTTATCCGAGTTCAACGTAGAGGTCATATCAGGTCAAACAAAAACAAATTGATAGCGCAGGCGGCACAAAGACTTCAAGAACTATAGTGCACAATTATTATTATACTGCACGGCCAAAACTGATTTGTAGATCAATTTAGTCCTTGACCTATAATGACCTGAGGTGACGGTTCAAAATTTGATAAACCGGAGGCAAAAGAAGCCAGTTTACCATATTATCACACATGTTATCGGCACTGCATAGGTCACTGACCTAGGATGACCTGCACCTGACATTCGCCACACTAAATATGTATCCAACGCATGGTACTGACAATTTTATAGCTTTTGCGATAAATTTGTCATGTGATTTCAAAGGTCAAAGTCAATTTTCAGGTGAAGTCGGTCGGAGACCTATGATGACCTTGTTAGGGTCATTATGGTAAGGTATGCTTCATTGTGTGAAATGGTTATTGAGAACGATATGCAATCTGTTGATCGATCGTGTATCTATATTGTCACAATATGTGAGATTTTCCGCAGTTTGGTCCGACATGCTGCCACTAAAAGTGTTGTAGGTCATTGACCTGACATGATCTTGACCTGATAATTTTGGAGGATGTGTCAAATTGATGTAGCTTTAGGTACTGCAAATGTCAGAGCTCTAGTGCAAACCGTTTTTTGGGTGTGGTACGAAACGTCATGGGGGGTAGGTATTTACCCACCCACCTGGGCGTGCGAGGGTTAACATAGGAGACGTGGCAGCTGCAATGGGGTCATGCAGGGGCCCCTGACAGTCCATCAGAGGGCTCCAATGGCTGTTCCGGGGCCCCTCGGCCCAATCAATGTTCATCATGTGCTCCTATGCCTGCTCAGGGTCCCCTCGTTTGTCAAAGAATATACCTCAGGGGGAAATGTGACTGCCAGGGCCAATCAGCCAATCGGTCTTTGGCCAATCAGCAGCCTTTTTTGTGGGGGGGGGGGCATCGGAATGGAATTGGCCTGCCCCAGACGAGTCCCAGGCATATACGGTTGGAATGGGAGGAGGGCAGATGCTCTCCCTCGTTTTTCATCCGGCTCTCATGACACTCCGCTTCCCTCAGTTAGTCGGCACAGGTTAGTTGGTGACGAGCTTCATGGTTCTATACGGCGGCCGAAGGGATGGCGGCTACTGGAGTATGCGTCCCCGGCTGGCGCCGAAGGCACAGTTTTTTTTTTCAAACGACGCGTGGTAGACGGCCGATTCAGCTATATTTCCCCATCCCGTCAAGCTTTTTCGATGGGGTGTCCTTCGCACCACCTATCCAGGATTACTTCTGCGATCGTCCGATAGATGTCGCTAGTTTCGGTCGGTGGTCGCAAACATCAAAGTGCCGCCCAAGAGTTTCCGATCCGTTTACTATTATCCGTGACCATACGAAGCATTTTATCACGTCAGATATGGCACAAGTATATCATGTGGCAATAATTAGCAAAGCGTAGGAGGCCCAGCAGAATCCGTAGCATCGCACGAAGTGTGGCGAATGCGCCGAATGCGCAAGATGGGTGTGCACATGCAATAACGTTGGAGTCGTGGCGACCGGGCACTATGAACCGGAATGTCTGAAATTGGGAAATTTTATATTTTAAAGTGATTTGCGTAGGTGTAATTTCAGCAGTGCGGGGTGACTTGTCAAGGGATACCAAAATAATACATTCGAACAGGGTGGGGGAGCTAGGGTTGAAATCAGACGAATCAGAAACGATAGTGATAGATTAGGCCCCTCCACAGGATAATCCAGTCGATCACTAATTATTGTATTTAAAATGGTCCCCTTTGACAAAATAGTGGTCTAAATCGGAAAACTTACGCCCATGGAGCAAGGTCAACATTTCGGGGGAAAATTCCCCCTCGCAAACATACAAAACAACACCGATGCCCCATATTAAATGGGAGGAACGATGTTTTAAAACGTATTTTCTTCCTACAAAGTTGTCTTCTGTGATTGCAGCCTGCATGATTAGAGCTTCCCAGCTTCAGTACCTTCTCAACGACACAATTTACAAAACGGTACAGCACAGCGATAACCATGGGCGTGAAGGTGTGGAATTCGAAGGTTTTGCATTATTTATGCATTATCATTGTTACATTGTTGCATTGCCATTGATGCATTGTTGTTCAATGCTTGTTCTTGCCGTGAATTTATTCGCGGAGGATTTATTATCTTAGCTTCTGTGCCAAGTGCCTTGCAGCCAGCACCAAATGTTATAAAAAAAAGAAAGAAATAAATCCCTAAGATGACGATCAGAAAACCAATTAAATTCACTTCTCGTTGTCGCATTCGCGAAATTGTCGTCCGAGGACTGATAAATGATCGTTTAAGCTTGTTTATGAGATCAAGCTGGTGGGAATTACTAACAGTAGTGATGAACCTTGCTATATTCAGTTAAACTTGGTGGACATAGAAGTGGGTTGATCAATGGGAGATACCTTTCAGATATGCTCAGCACGAGCCCTACCGGCTCGCTACAGTCTAGAGGCCAGTAGGAAGATTCTTATCGTCGATAAAGCATAAAGGCATTGGTTTGTTTTGGCACTGACGTATTTATCCACATTTGCTTATTTATACCCTGGTATGGCTTAGTTCTCAGCGAAAAAAAATGATTCTTGCCATTGCGTTTTGCGTAAATGATGCACCATGCCAAGAACAAACAAGACATCAATATGAAATCATGTTCCCATTCGGGAACCATGCTAAGAGATTAAAAAGCAATAGGAGGCCCTAACACAGGACCTCCTGGAACAGTGTAATTTGCCAAATATTTCCCAGAATAGAACAGGTGCCAAGGAAAAAAGCAGTGCTAAAGAAATGTCTTGGACGTTACTTTATGGAATTATACAAATCAAACGAAAACTGAAGACAGAATCTAGTTCGTATAATTCATAAAGATAACTTTAAAAAAAAGTATACCTTGCCATAGAGGATGTCATTGTTGATGATATATGGCAACACAGAAAGGTATGATGTGCCTGAATGAATGTGTTTTTTTCTTCTTTTTTGTGATGGATTATTGTGTTAGGTTCGTATTCACCCATGCATATTGTTTAATAATTTTTATTTAAAAAAAAAAAAAAAACAGTGGAGGCCCCCTGTTGGGGAACAGGAGGCCCCCTATGAACATTGCCCCCCCCCCCCCCTGGAAGAATTTCGTGGCGACGCCACTGTCCACAGATACATTTTTACCCCATCTGCTACTTTTTTATAACTGTATAAGCTATTCACATAGAGCATTACACCACCCCTTTCACTGCTCGACCCCTATTGCATGAAAACATATTGTATCCCTGGATCTCATAGTCCTGCAAGTTATCCCCAAAATATCCCTCACTGACCCATGCCTCAGTAATGCAAACAAAATCTGGTTTCTCCTCAGCAACATAACGCTTGAACTCATCAAATTTGGATCGAATGATCTGAGCATTAAGCATCATACACTTAACAAAAGTTTCATAACCCTCTTTGGCTTTTTTCATGTTGAGTAGCTCTATCATCTCTGGATGAGCTACCACTCTGCCCCCTTGATCTACTGCTATCCCTATTTGCTGACTGTGAGGTTCTATTGCCTATGCTGTCACTATTGGCATATCCCTGAGATGGTAAGGCCACTTCTTCCCTCCCCACCCCATTATCTAGTTTCCCTGAAGGACATGTTCATATACTTTGCTTAACACTTGCACCCCTTCTCGGAGAAGTGCAGGCCATTCCTCTGATAGAGGTCCCATGAGCCATAAAACCTGCACCACTTGTCAACAAAGGTCAAACCTAACTCATTGCAGAGCCTACCTACCCTGGCATTGGCTGCCAGTGCCCTAGAGCTCCACTCAGGGGGAGACTCCAGCCCTAGGCAGAATAGCTGTCACAATAACTCTGCTGTTGCTTTGCTTCAGTGTGGCCAGAAGGGCCCTCTAGTCCTGCAGCAGCTCCTCACTCCTAGCAGGACCTATGTTATTCACTCCTACCTGCACTACAACTGCACTAAACTGGTTCTCACTGGTGGCCTGTGCCACCACTGGGACCAGGTCTTTGACCTTGGCACCGGAGGCCTGGTGATGCACCTCCTGCCTCTACGACCTTTACAGAATACCTATATCAATGCCGCACACGAGAGTCCCCTACGACTAGCACTTTCTCCTTGCGGCTATCCTGGGGCAGTCCTCCAATGCCTGGAACCTATTTGCTGTTACTACACCTGCCTGTTGAGCTGCTTGACTAGGTTGCCTCCCACTCCTACCACCTACCACCTGCCACTCACTGCCCCCTTGCTTAGGCTCACGCCTCCAAATCCTCCACGGGGACGAGTGGTCTAGGGGTAAGATGCTCGTCTCACAATCGAAAGATTGTGGGTTCGAATCTCACCTGTCGCTACTCTTCGCCCGCGACCAATCGGCGTGAGAGATTGGCGACGCTATATGACCCAACGGTCGCCGTGTCGTAAAACCAATAACCAACCAAATCCTCCACCCCCTGACTTTAAACCACTGCCCCTCCTGTGAGCTACAACTATAAATATTCTGTTCACTAGGAACACTTCTCTCTTCAGATATTCCTGCCCACAGCAGGGAAGCTTCAGTTACCTGGTGGCCTGTGACCACCTGGGCATAGGATGCCCCTGCTACAGGCTGACCCCTACGTGTTGCCTTTTCTGGCCTGCTCGGTGCAGCAAGGGAAGCTTTGAGCTTGGAAAGCTCTGTCTTAAGGGCCCTAACCCCCCTCCTCTAGTGCCTGCATCCTGGTATTAACCATCCTAAAGGCTGCAGCTTATTCCTAGATTTAGATTGAAAAGTACCTTGCTGCAAAATGATTTACAAAATAACAGAGCAGAGCACAATAACTGACAAAGCTTAGGTGTATGCTAGTTCCGAACTATGCAGCACTTACAAGGTAATCGCTGTGCAGAAAGTTGACTGTGGTTTTAAAGAAAGAAGATATCAATCGCTAAGCAACTACCAAAAATGAAATAAATAGCTGAAAACACTGATACACTAGACAAAGACAGCGCAACAACTTAAAATCTTCAAAAATCTTCAAAAATCTTTAATCTTTAATTCTGAATAATTTTTAATCAAAATATTTCAATCTTCAAAAAAGACAGACATTAACCTAAAGACAAAATGGCGCTGGGTAGCCTCACTAGGTCGAAATAGTCTAATCTGCTTGTTAAAAAAGAAACTTATGAGATTAAAAACTATGTAAATATATGCACCGAAGTAATTGCTAAATACCTATCCACAGTTTAGCCTAGTATACTGCCCGGTTCTGCAACGACTTATCTGGTAAGTAGGAGCTCCACACCGACGTGCTTCCACCTTGACACCTGGCGGCAATGGGGACCACCCAAAGCATTAGGTTTTCCGCACATTTCCAATATTTTAAGGGAGGGGAAGGATAACATGTATCTGCATTGCCATAAGTACGTATTGTTTTGCTCTGGTCGTATTCTTGAAGGTTATTTGAATGATCTCAATTTTCTTTTCTTGGTAAAGTTACTGCTTCTTGAAATATAAGTATTTGAACTTGAATTGCTTATATCTAGAGAGGTTGTCATTCGTCAAGGAGTATCAGATGCATTGCAATCACATAAGAAGACAGAATAAAATACTTTCTTTTAGCCAAACGTTGCTCCCGGGGACGTTCTATTTATTTCCCGTAAATGGGCAGAATTGTAAGTAAACATATAATTCAGGTACCCACCTGCATCACTTCCTGATGAAACCACAGCTTGTGGACCCTTGACAGACGCCACCTCCTTCTCCCATGCAGCAGCTGCCTTTGAGAGAGCTGAAGATCCACCAGGTGATTCATGATGCGACGTATTCTTCTGCGCAAGAGCCTGATGGTCCGATGATCCAAAATTGCGGTTCCTTCTGTCGTACCTTCCATGAAGACCGCAAAGCTCCTCTGGCATTCAACTAGATGCTGTCCACAGACTATAACCATGAATGCAGCTTGGGCCACGAGCGATCCTGCTTCAACGTCCATCTCTGCATCAGCTAGATAGAAGTACCAATCGTCTTCGTCAATGCTCCTGGAACCAAAATCCTTCGAATTCACAGATGCTCTGATTATCTATTTCTTTGCCCAACAACCTACGTGGATCACTGATGATACCTTGGGCCTGTGTGCGCCGTTGCTCGAAGCAGGTGCGTCAGAAGCGAGAAAAAAAATGCGCCAAATATTCGGCACATTTCACCATATCACGTCAGCCTCCAAATCGCAAAAATCCGATTAGGTGGCTCCTTGCAAACGAGCCGCGCGATCGGAACTTTTACGAATGGACCGGATCGGAAATTTCCGTTTACGGCTGACCTGCTCATGTAAACGTGGTAATTGATAGTGGGCTGCCCTGGCGACCACACTGTGAACGAGCGTCGTGCAGATGTCACTTGGCGACAAGATCACGCGACCGACGATGGCGTGGATATCCTTCCTGAGGGAAGGTCAGGGTTCAAAGATGTACGTTTTCAAGCCAACACTCGGCACTTGGACGGTTGCTCTGACTGGCGACATCAATTGTGTAGCACAAATGCACCAGGTGTGGACAGGTAGCCTTCAGAAGTTTCGCGAAAATGTGGAGGTGCATTCTGTTACCCAGTTACGTTCCAGGGGTTGACTGACACTGACAGTTATTGGGAGCATAGACGGAGCCGCTCGACAGCTATTATTAAGGTACACTGCGCCGCTTCATTTTGAGGGCTTCTGTCACAGCTTACCAGGATGATGACCACAGGCCTTCAAGGGCAGGAAGTCGCGTTTGCGGTCGCCACGTGACAATTTGCTCTGCAGCTATAAAGGGAGACAAACGAATGTATGCTGTTCCTGCCTTGCATGCATTAGTCGGACATACAACATTGGCCGTTCAGTGAGCGGGCTACACAAGCCTCCTGTCGACAAGGAACACATGATCACTGGATTTTGGACTTCGGTAACACGGAAAATGAAGACGTTTATGGTGTTAGTGAA